>ML103256.1:157536-259164 GCA_003697995.1 Taxidea taxus jeffersonii
ATATATATATATATATAGAGAGAGAGACAGACAGAGACAGAGACAGAGACACCCTGGCCTGTAAGGAAAAATAGATAACAACCTATTTGTTAAAATACTTAAACAATGCTTACTTCTATACCTAACTGTAAATCCAAGGCAATTCATTATAAGCAATACAAAAATGGTGTTAGGGAGAACCATACTTTTTCAGGAAGGAAGAGCAGGTAATTTGTTCTCTCTGAGCATATTCTGCTCCTCCTCAAACTAGCCCTTGCCCTGATTGTTTCTGTCACTCTGGTGATCTCTTTATTTAAATGCTACCTACTGAAATCCTACTCATCTTCCAAGATCCATATCAAGGTCATGCTATTTTTTTTAAGATTTTGTATATTTTGACAGAGAAAGCATGAGCAGTGGCAGGGGCAGAGGGAGAAGGAGAGGGAGAAACAGGCTTCTAGCTCAGCAAGGAGCCAAAGTGGGGCTTCTTCCCAGGACCCTGAGATCATGACCTGAGGTGAAGGCAGAGGCTTAACCAACGGAGCCACCCAGGTGCCCCAAGATCATGCTACTCATTTAAGAGTCCTGTTCACATACCACAACTCTGCTCCATGTGAAGCAGCAGTTCTCATAGTGCTTTATTTAAGTTACCAGATCAAGTCCTCTTTTATAGTATAACTAATAACACTCCATCTTCAGTGTACCATATTTCCAATTTCTTACAGGAGGCACACTTATGCCTCACTCATCTACCCTTTTATATTCTAGCAGGGAGCTTCCTTTTGCCCAAAGAGTTGATGGGCAGCAAACTCATGCAGGGTCGAATTCCCCTTCCGCCTTGATAACTGGGCAAAGCTACATTATTCATCAGGTGTCTGCATAAGTTTTGTTATGGTTTATTTTTCAAAAACAGGTAAAATTATGACTTATACACAGATCTAAAAAGAATACGAGTTGAAGATTTTATTTAACGAATTAATGAAATGAGAGAACCAGGCAGATGACTGGTTCAAAGAAGAAGTCAAAGAAGCATAAATTCATAGGGAGAAAAGACTATTGAAATGAATGTACAAAGAGATGAACACCAGCTTCTCCTGGGGAAGGGGAAGGAAAGGTGACTAAACCTCCCCTGGACAGAACATATTTGCTTGTCTATAGATAAGAGTAGGTTTGCTTTGCTTTCCCTTATCCAGCATTTACAGAGTCATAAAATAGCTCCCAGGGAATCCAGTCAGATAATTCCAAACAGTTTGCTCTAGACAATGCATACTTTTCCCTTAAAATACAGATTTTCCCTTATGGCTTTCTTTCTTTCTTCTTTTTTTTTTTTAAGATTTTATTTATTTATTTGAGAGTGAGAGAGAGAGAGTAGGAGTACACAAGCGTCAGAGGGAAAGGAAGAGGGAGAAGCAGACTCCCCTGCTGAGCAGGGAGCCCTACATGGGGCTCAATCCCAGGTTCTTGGGATCAGGACCCAAGCCAAAGGCAGACACTTACCAAATAAGCCACCCAGGCAACATTTCCTTACAGTTTTAAGAATTTTCCCCTACAAAGATCTAAACCTTTTAAATTAAGAGGAAAAAAAGAGTTTCCAGGAGAGAGTAGCAATTAGATCTATTCTAAACTACTGTGTGGTTTTCATCTGACTTTCCCTTTTGATGCCCTTATAACCTTGTGCAATAGAATGACTCTAAAACCCATGCAGTACCACTTCAGGATTTGATGTTTATGTAATAGATTATGTCATCTTGTGCCATTTAAGAAATACCATGATTAAGTGGTAATTTCCCTTTATTTGACAATTATTTCAGGGTACCTGAACAGTAGGTTGTTATTCATATGCTCAGAAAATACTTTCTCAAAAAAAAATGTGTTGGATATGAGAAAAAAAAGTATTGGAATATTTATGTATATGTGTTTGTACCTGTACCACTGTAAAGCTATACCTATACTTCCCATTATATATATATCATTGTGAAATAAGTTAAAAAAAATGGTGGGCTGAACTGCAAAATTATTTACAATGAAAAGTATATTCTCTGCAATTTCTTAAAAGACTTTAAGTTCTTATATTAGGCTTCAACAGATTTCCCTTCTAAGTGTTCCCAATTACTTTTTGGCCTGACAATTTCATCTATTGCCGACATTAATTTCTAATTTCTCAGACTGTGTCTGTGTCAGACAGAGCTCAGATCCTACTGTTTACTCCAACGGTAATTTCCTCCAGATTTTGTGTTCTAACCCAGGGACCACACAAAAGCTTTATTTAACATTTTTTTTTTCCTAAAGCTTCTGGCACTTGCAAATTTTAGTTTTAAAAATTCTTTCCCAAGGTTGGTATTATATCTCTCTTCCCAGTAATCCTTCTTCTCCTTTCCTATTTTATGTTTTTCTTTTTGAGGAAAAACCAAAACACTGGGAAGATTATATTTAGGCTTTTAAAAATTCCTTTCCTTTATTTCAGGAGGTGCCAAACCCTTTTAGGTGATTATACTAGTTTATGATCAAAGCTCCTAGGATAAGTCAGTTTAAAAATAAAGAAAAGGAAAAGCTTTGAAAGAGACTGTGACTGAAACCAAATTTCCTAAAACTCCCCAATGACTAAAATATTTCACAAAGATGGTGACAATGGTCATGACAATAATAAAAGTGAAATTTATTGGGTACCTCTTATATATCAGAAACTATTCTAAAGTGCTTCACATACAAGACCTCGTGAGAACTTCATATGATAGGAAATATTTAAAAAAATATTAACCTCTGCTTCTTTTCAGCCATTCCTCATTCTTTATTCAATTGGGATGACATTTGATATTTTCTTCTCTCTAGCTGGAGTTGTAACAACAGACTTGCAAGAAAGGAGACCCAATGCTTTATTTTTGAATTTCAAATAGATTTAAATTCTTGGCACAGTTTGTATGAAATAAAGAATTTTAGAGGTTGTTTTTTTTTTTTTGTCATTGCTGTTGTTCTTTCTTTTTTTTTTTTTTTTTTTTTTAAACAAAATTCAGAGCCTGAAATGACTGAAGGCATAAAATTTATTTCATAAACCATAGGTATCAGAGAATGCGTAATCAGTAATAGCCAGTCTTCTTACATACTCAATAAAAAAGACGAAATGCACTAGACATTAAAGAGGTGATTTTATTCAGACCATGGCAATAGAGAAGTTCATTAATGAAGAACAAGTTAAAGAAAAAGGAGACTTGGGGTTTTGTAGAGGCGGATAAAAGAAGGTGTGATGGGAAAAGGGAAAGGTCCTTCTTATCTGAGAACATGTGAGACTATGGTGGTCTTCTGCTATTCGCCTTTTCTGGAAAAGAAAAGGATAGAGGATTTCTTAACCTCAATTGCTTCCCAGAAGCACAAAGTTCAACATCATCACCACATTAGAGAATATCCCTTGGACTAGAATTAAGACGTAAGATCAGGGAAGTGAGCAAAAGAATTAAATGTTGTTGTGGACTTTGTAAAGATAGTTTGTGCTTTGACCTCACACTCATCCCTCAGGTGGCATTTGGTCAAAATCCTAATATGAATTCTGGGAAGGCTAGAATAGAGATAGTGTGAGGAGCTGAGACCAGAGGAAATATATACATTGCTGAGTGTAGTCTGGGAAAGCATCAGGTCTCAGATCCACTCCATATCCTGTCAATTCTCCCCTCTCTCCCCATTCAGCAATGCCCCACCCCAGTTCCTGCAAGACTTGACATCAGTAGAAAGAATGCAAGAACATGCAGCATGGTGTATCTGCCTGGAAAGTCAGACACAGCCTCAGCAGCCTCATCACATTTCCATGGAAGTGCCAAAGGGCATGCAATTTCCTGGCAAATGCTAGATGGGAGTCGGGTCTCAAATCAATAATTCACACTGGATACCTTCCTTCTTTCTTGTTGCAGCTCAGAGGGAACTTTAGGGCCACTAGCTCCCTCTAGTCTCTTTCTTAGCCTCTTTTTTATACCCTTTAAGAAACACAGAAATGGCATTTATCTTCATATGTCAATATATCATTAATGTTCAATATATGTTTGAATACAAAACTCAAAAGCCTGTGGTGTCCCTGATTCACGTAGGTCATGGTTTCTCAATCTCAGCATTATTGTAATTTGGGCAGGATGTTTCTTTGTTCTTAGGGATTGAAGAGCTAGCTGTCCATTCATTATAAAATGTTTCCTAGTATCTTTGACTTTTACCCACTAGATGCCAGCAACATTTCTCCCCTCCAACTGAGTTTTAAGCAGTAACAATAAAAAATAACTTCTCCAGTATTTGGAAAATGTCCTGTGAAGACAAAGGGACTCTTGATTGGGTGAGAGCTACTGGTTAGGCTATGGATTGCCTTTGAAAGTGATTGGCATCAAAGCAGTGTGCATAGGACATTGTTCCAGACAATGAGAGTAAAGGAGAGTCGACTGGAGGTACTCCCTCTGTCTTAGTTTTCTCAGGCTGCCATAACAAAATACTATAGTCTGAGTGGCTTTAATAATAGAAATTTACTTTCTCACAGTTCTGGAAGCTAGGAAGTCCAAGATCAAGGTACCTGCCTATTTGGTTCCTGGGGAGAGCTCTCTTCTTGGCTTTCAGATGGCTGTTTTCTCCTTGGGCCCTCATATGGGGGAGTGAGAGAGAGAGAGAGAGAGAATCATTTCTCTTTCTTCCTTGTCTTATAAGGTCCCAGTTCTACCAGATTAGGAATCCAACCTCTAGTTATATTTAACCCTAATTATCTCCTAAGGACTCTATCATCAGATAGAGCCACACTGGGGGTTAGGGTTTCAACATATTTCAACATTTTGGGGGAACGCAATTCAGTTCATCATACCTTCTGAGATGGGTTTTTCTTTTTTTTTATTTTCCTCAGTCTTACAAGAAACTCTTCCATTTCTGTCTTTCAGCATTGCCATTTGAGGAGTTGATTTATGGATCTATCTACTAATGCCACCTTGAGAAGACTAATTAACCAACTGATAATGGTGATTAAAGATAAAAATAATTTTAAATTTCTTTGCTCAAATAGAATTATTCCAACCCAGTACCACTTATGCTCTCCTCAAGCGTCACTTCTAACCTGCTCTGGCTCTCTGATCAATAACAAATCCATAAGCTCCCAATATACAATAATGAACAAAAGATTAAACCATCACAGCAGAGTTTGTGGCAAAAGATTATCCAAATACATGGCCCCAAATTTATGTAAGAAGTTCATGGTTTATTCTGTTTGGCTGCAGGAAGAAGTGTACAGTCTCCAGTAGTAAGGAGAAGGGATAACCGTCATCAGGAAGTCATAAAAAGCATACCTGTGTACAGCAAGGACATGTCCTTGAAGAGATAAAAGGCAAGAAAATCCATATGAGGATGTGATAACACTTTAGAAGTGCCAGATTTTCTATATCAGAAGAGTTTAGAGGAGTAGATTTGCTTGGAAGGATGTCAGGAAAGAGTAGAGTATGAAATTCATCTTGAAGCTGCATGTTGTTTGGCCCCACAACTGAGAGGACATGATGCCAAGGAAAAAACCACCATAAGCAACCCTACATGTAAATCTGGATGAAAAGTCCAGATTTTTAGTACAGAAACTTGAGAATGGCTCTGCTGACCCAGATATTTAGTAAGGAGGTCTCACTGTATAGAATTCAAGACCCTGCAGATTCACTTGTCCTATCACCACAGAAGGTGACTTCCACTCTTACCCTAGGATGGTTGCAAGGTCAGGAGACCACTGTAAACCTAGAAGGATACAAATATATATTAGTGTTATGTTGGTGTAGATTTGTAAATATTAATCATGGACTAATCAGAGTTTCTCTTCTCAAGGGATTATGACCTCCTGACATAAAGCATTCTTTATCTTGGAACACCTGGGTGGTTCAGTTGGTTAAGCATCTGCCTTCAACTTGGGTCATGATCCCAGGCTCCTGGGATCAAGCACCTGCTCATTGGGCTGCTTGCTCATCAGGGAGCCTGCTTCTCCCTCTCCCTCTGTCAGCCACTACCCTTGCTTGTGTTCTCTCTCTTTTTCAAATAAATAAAATCTTTAAAGAAAATAATAATTCTTTATCTCTTACTTTTGTATCTTCCGCACTTACCTGAGTAAGTGAACAATTAAATATTTCTGGAGGCAAATGAGAAACTATTCAAATGTATATTTGTCACAACTCAGTCAAGTTGCAGACATAAGCACAAAACTCAAGCCAAAGGAGGAACTGAACATTGGAAGAATGAGGATGTAAGTTCTATGTGAGACAACACCTGTCCTGGTCATCACTGTATCTCTGGTGGTCTGACCAGAGCCTGGCTGGTGTAGAGCTGTCACTCAATAAATATTCATTAAATTAATTAAAAAATTATGGATTTACCTTTGTCCTTTAATCTATGGCTCCTAAATGTGGGATAATTTTCTTTATTTCCTTCCTTCTTTCTTCCTTCCTTCCTTTCTTTTTTAAAAAGATTTTATTTATTTATTAGAGAGAGAGAAAGAGAGATCATAAGTAGAGAGGCAGGCAGGGGACTGGGGAAAGCAGGCTGCCTGCTCAGCAGAGAGCCCAAAGCAGGGCTTGGTCCCAGGACTCTGAGACCATGACCTGAGCCGAAGGCAGAGGCTTAACCCACTGAACCACCCAGGCACCCCTATTTCTAGCTTTTTAAAAATAAATTGTTTCATGTCTTCTTTTTCACTATTTATTTAGACATGGCCATGATTTTATTTTTTCCTCATTCTCCGTATTTGTCAATCAACAAAGGCACCTGAAAATCTTCTGTAACAAAAACTTCATGCATTCAGAAGCAAGGAAGGCAAAGCCCTTAGGGGATCTGGATTCTGGATCAAAGGCAAATTTAAAAGAAATCATGGATGCCTGGTCCAAAACTGAACCCAAAGGTAAAATATATAACTCTCTGCCTGCTTTAATTGGCAAAGTGAGCAGATAGTCAATATGGGGGATTGTTGAGAGCAGGACATTCATTTCAGAGCTGATCAATACCAGACCTGCCTCAGGGGAAAGAGATCTCACTAAAGCTATGCCACCTGCTCCTAAAACCACTTCAAAAAGAAAGGAGGAGGGAAATTTTCTTCACACTATATAAAGCCTATTTCTCAGAAGGTAAATGTATAAATATTGAAACAAAGAAGATATACCAATATTTTTCCCTAGGCTTCGTAGTTGATGAGACTCACTGCCTTTTAACTAGGGGTTTTCTAGAAAGCTGCATGCATGAAAAACAAAATAGAAAATATTATCTTCAGTTTAATTTATAAAATTAAAAAAATATTTAGGCTACTTAGAACAGTGAAAAGTAACCAAATACAATAATAGCATATGCCTGTTTAACCTATGATAGACTTTAGCTTTTGCCATATAGAATCATCATTTGATTCTTGAGAGTTTTGTCAAGCAGATTTGGTGACTGATCAGGCAAGAATTGATATTCCCATTGGACAGATAAAGGAAACAAAACTCAAAAATAAAGTGATTTCAAAGAGGTTGCAGAATTAAAATTTTAGAGATGGAATAGAAAAAATAATATTTTCTACATATATTAGGTAAGAATAAAAGTTTCAACTCAGTTATGTCAACTTCAACAACAACAACAAAACTACAAAATTTAAAGCAAATGAATCACAAAATGTAAGAAAGGTAATAATATAGATCAGAGCAGAAATCGATGAAATATAGAAACAATAAAGAAAATCAAAGGAATGAAAAACTGACTCTGAGAAGATCAATGAAATTGGTGAGTATCTGTTAAATTTATCAGGAAAAAAAGAGAAGAAACAAATACTGAAATCCGAAGTGAACGAGTTGACATTACTACAGACTCTACAGTTAATAAAAGGGTAATATCTATGACTTTTATGAATATTGTTATATCAATAAATTTGACAAGTCAGAATAAATGGGAAAATTCCTTGAAAGACAGAAATTACTAAAGCTTATTCAAGAAAAACTAGATAACTTAAAACTTACATTATTTTAAAATAATTGCATTTGTAGTTTAAGAGCCTTCCTGCAAAGATAATTCCAAATGCAGATAGTTTCACTGGTAAATTCCATCAAATATGTAGCAGATAAACATTATCAATTCTATGTAAAGTCTTCCAAAAAATTTAAGATTTAAGAAAACTTCTGAATTTATTCTATGAGATCACTATTACTCTAATACCAAAACCAGACAAAAACATTACAAAAAAAAAATGGACCAATAACACTCATGAACATAAATGCAAAATTTAATCAAAATATTAGTATACAAAATTCAAATACATATGCATATGTGTATTATATACATATGTACATACATGTGTACACATATGTATGTATACAAATATGTATGTGTATATATCACAACCAAGTGGGATTTACCCAAGAAATGCAAGGCTGATTTAGTGTTAGGATCAATCAATGTAATTCACCATGTTAACAATGAAATGAGAAAAATGAAACAATGACTTCAATAGCCACACACACAAAAAAGAAATCGACAAAAGCCACAATCTATTCACTGAAAGATCTCTCAGCCAACCAGTAACAGAAGAGAACTTCTTCACTTTGATAGAATACAACTACCAAAACTTACAAGTGTCATACTTAATGGTGAAAAACTGAACACTTTCCCTCTATGATCAGGAACAAAAAAAGAGTGTCCACTCTCACTACTTCTATTCAATTGTGCTAGAAGTTCTTGACAATGAAATCGGGCAAGAAGCAGAAATAAAAACAGTACATTTTAAAGGAGAAGTGAAAAAAACACTTAATAAGTGAGTTTCACAGTGTGGCATGATGAGGAGAAATAGGATTTGACATAATAAATCTGTCCCAACAGAACACCTGGCCAAGTTTTTAGCACCTGCAAGGACAGTAATAGCTAGGGCTCCAGCTTCCCTTACTACGTTATGTCTAATAAGTCCCACACAAGGTAACCTGCCCTTTTCATCTTTCCCCTTCAAAATGTTCCAAGTGCACGTTTTCAGCTGAGATGGGACAAGGTACTCTTTTGTCCTCCTGTTTCAGCTCTAATACTATAAACCAGTGTCCTCTTTGTGGCATATTTAATGCCACATTTTTCATCATGATGTATTCTTTGGTGGTGATTTTGCTATTCAAAATGGCCCTCATAAGTAGTGCTGGATATCTGTTTAATCTTCCTAAGGACAAGAAAGCTGTGATTTGTCTCAGAGAGAACCTACATGTCTAAGGGAAGCTTTATTCCATCAGGAGTTATAATGCCATGAATTCAAAGTTAATGAATCAACAATATATTTTCAATAAGGTACCTTTAAACAAAAATGCACACAAAAGAAAGTTATGTACTGATCAGTTGATAAAAATGTGACTAGGGCCTTGTAGTAATCTAAACCTCTATTTCCCCTAAGGGCAATGGTGCAGCATTCACTAATTCAGTATTTGTGGTGACTATAGAACACAATTTCCAAAACAATAAGAATTGACTATATCTGAGTGAAGATTTGTATCTAGTTTACTGAAAAATAAGAAACTCAAAACTCAATTTAAAAAACTCAATTAGGGACGCCTGGGTGGCTCAGTTGGTTAAGCGGCTGCCTTCGGCTCAGGTCATGATCCCAGCGTCCTGGGATCGAGTCCCACATCGGGCTCCTTGCTCGGCAGGAAGCCTGCTTCTCCCTCTGCCTCTGCCTGCCTCTCTGTCTGCCTGTGCTCGCTCTCTCTCTCTCTCTAACAAATAAATAAATAAAATCTTTAAAAAAATAAATAAAATAAAAAACTCAATTAAAATGACTGACTTATTTGAGCAGATGCATTCACAAAAAGGATATGTGGATAGCAAATAAGCTTATGAAAAGATGAACAACATCATTAGAGAAATAGAAATTAAAACCAAAATAAGATATCAATGCACACCTATTAGAATGGCTAAAAGTAGAAGGGTGTGGAGAGACTAGAGCTTTCACACACTGGTAGTGGCAATGTAAAATAGTACAAGTTGGGAAAATACTTCATAATTTTCTTTAAAAGTTAGACATGCGCTGGCCATATGATCTATCAATTCTGCTCTTATTTATTCTCCCAAGTGTAATGAAAACATACACCCTTACAAAGACTCGTACATGAAGGGAATGTTCACAGAAGTTTTATTTGTATTAGCCCCCAAATAGAAATAACCCAAATGTCCATCAACAGATGAACAGATAAACTTTGGACTACCTGAAAATGGAATACCATTCAGCAATAAAAAAGGAATGAACTATAGGTATACAATACAACACTCATAAAACTCAAAGTAAAGCAGAGTGAAAGTAGCCAGATGAAAAGGAATGCATAATACTCTGTGATTTATTTACATAAAACTCTGAAAAATATAAACAAGTCTGTGGTGAGGGAAAGCTGATCACTGGTTACCTGAGTCTGGGATGAGAGAATTTAGGGTAGGAGAAGGGGAAAGGTAGGTAGAAAGGATGACAAAGGGGCAACAAGAGACTTCAACATGATGGATATGTTTGTTATCTTGGTTGTAGTGATGATACCTATGTCTATCAAAAGTTATCAAATTCTACACTTTAAATACATACAGTTATATCAATTATAACACAGGCATATATTTTTTAAAACGGCACTACAGCTGCCCAAATTAATGTTTTTTTTCTTTCCCCCATTTGATGCTGTTTGTACTACACCATTTGTGAAGTAGATATATATAACTACAACTATGTAACTATATATAGTTATATAACTATAACTATAACTGTAGAATACATGTATACAGAATTATATATAATAGAATATACACACACATACACAGAACTATACAGAATGTATGCATACATGTATAATATATATAAATATATAAAATATAAATATATAAAATAAATGTATATATAAATATAAATTTATATAAATATTATATATATATGTACATATAAATATATAATGGCTAAATGACCACACATAATAATGTTTTAGTCATTACACTCTAACACATTAGCTACTGGCAACACATGACCCATAAATCATTTGTTCCTCACATTAGTTGTGTGGGGGCAAGGAGAATGTTAAACTATAGTAAAAGTAATATTTGTAGGGGCACCTGGGCGGCTCAGTTTGTTGAGCATCCAACTTTTGATGTCAGCTCGGGTCATGATCTCAGGGTCATCAGGTCAAGGGAAGGAGCCCTGCATTGGGCTCCTCATTCAGCATGGAGTCTGCTTAGAACTCTCTCTCCCTCACCATCTGCCCACCCCTCTCATATTCTTTCTCTCAAATAAATAAATCTTGAAATAATAATATTGGTAAAGCAACTACTATTCATGCAGTAACAATGTTCAGTTCTTCATATGTTATTTATTTCATTCTTACAAAGTCCTTTAAGATATGATAGATTTTACTCATTTTATAATTAATAAAATTGGGACACAAGAAATTAACTTTCTCAATGTCACATTATCAGTAAGAGATTAAACTGCAATTTAACCCCAAATTTTGGTGACTCCAGAGTTCATGTTTTCCTCCCTCATATGATGTGTATTATATTACGTTATATATCATATCATATATTATATCATATTATTTTGCATGTTAGATATCCTAAATACCATATTCCTGTGTCATATGTCTGAAAAGATTGATCTGAGGACTTTTAAAATCTAAGCTTTTTTTGCTATGACTCTCTATGTAATATATCTATTCTCCTATTTAAATCAATAACCCTTCCTATAATGATGTAATAAGCATAATGTTTGTATAGTAAATTCATATCTTTACCTATTTTTGTCAATGCAAAATATATATCTGGGAAAATGTGCAATTTCACAGTTAAGTACCAAACTCCAGCTGTTTGCATTGGTGAAGAATGTTTCCATTCCAATTGTTAAAATTAATTATTTGTTTATGTAAGACATTCTGCCTTCATTAATGCACATGATTAAATAGAAATGCTTCAGAACACAATACTCATTAATGTCACCATAGTAAAAGGAGTCTCACAGTCAGTCAAGAGTCTTATAACTACAATAAAGACAAAGGATCTCTTCTAAGCTATTCAAGGTTTGCCTGAAAAAGAAAAATCTAAATTTTGTTGATGTATTTGCTTATTGTTTTTCATTTGCAAAGACTTCAGTTGGTGTCCTATCTTTGATTATAAAAGTGTATATGTGCATGTGCATACTCACGTGCCCACTTATGCACATGAAAACCAAAGCAATATCAGATATTAATTTTAAGTGGAGTAAGAGTCTTTCCTTTGGGCCTAAGGCTATGAGTCCGTTATAGCCATTCTTTGCAGAGAAAAGGTCAACTAACTGAATAGCAATGAAAATGTGGTGTTGTCCAACAATACCACCCATCAATCTTTATCTGGAGTGCTACACATTAACACCTTATTGAACTAATAGCTTTTGAAGAAAATCTCAATTTTCTTAATAGGCTGATATGCAAGTAATTAAATTAGATTTGGTGTTTCAATTGAAAAAAATCATGTGAACATAACAATGAACAAGAAGGAAAGGAGACATAGCAATTAATTTATTTCCAATCTATAAATCATTTGAAACTTTGTTGCTAAAGACAAAAGAAGAGTTGAGCATATAACCCAGGGCTTACATTAGCTTTGGAAAATGAAGAGATCATGTATATGTATTGTGTTACCCAAAAATTTATGATGAACCTATAAAAAAGTTTTTTCTATTCTACTCCCAACTGTTGATTATGCTATTATGTTCATCTGAGAACACACTTATATATGTAAGGAAAATAATAAGTATTCAACTTGATTTCACCTGAAGAAATTAATAGAGTGAAAAATGAGGAGTTGTGGCAATCATGAATAAGATAGAAGGTTGTTCCCAACGTGTGATATTTGGCCTATTGTTAGGTCATGACTTGCCCTTTGATGGACTGGAGAACTAGCCCAAAAATATCTTTCTGTTTTGCTATTCTTACTGGTCAATGCACTCAATTCTGCAGACTTTGTTTTTTGTAGATAAGAATTATTTCCTGGTAATTGACAAAGTGAATTATTAAACATTATTAAGATTTAGAATTCACAAGTTAAAAGAATCTATTGAGGACAATAAACATGGTGCTAAGAAATCTGGCTGCCATATAAAGATGGAAAATGCTACACATCCCCACTCTAGCTTTAGGCACAGAGGGCCTTCTAGAAACATCAGTGCTGTCTTGAGTTGCACATTTTTAACTGCCCTGATCCTCTTTCTTCTCAGTAATTACTGTACACATATACTTATTTCACTGTAGAGCCTACAGTGAGTACTGATGAGTTTTCTTTAGCTACTATTTTTATTTGGTGCTTTTCTAAAAACTATATATTCATATGTATGGATAGATGTGAATTAAATATGAAATCATTATAACTCTGTCAGTGTGTACATAAAATACCTCCTAAAATGTGTTCATTCAGAGATGTTTCAGTGGGAACTGATGATGTAGATGAACCATGGATTAAATGGTATTCCACCTATTAATTATGTTTCTTTTAAAAGAAAGAGAGAGAGAGGCACTGGGATTAATGTTGCAAAACAATATATGTAGTCTGAGCTTAATTTTGTTTTATATTGTGTATATACTCTGTATACACTCTATGGGTTGGTGTGTGTGAGAGAGAGAGAGAGAAAGTCAGAGACAGACAGAGAGAGAGAGGGGGGAAGGCAGATAGACAGATGGACAGAGAGGCCAATGGACAGATGATCGAATAATTACACTACTTCAATCCCTAGCTGTGTGTTCATTTATATGCAAAATATTAGCAAAAAGTTAACAATAGGGATGCCTGGGTTGCTCAGTGGGTTAAGCTGTTCCCTTCAGCTCAGGTCGTGATCCCAGGGTCCTGGGATCAAGTCCCACATTGGGCTCCTTGCTTGGCAGGGAGCCTGCTTCTTTCTCTGCCTCTGCCTGCCACTCTGCCTGCTTGTGTGCGCTCTCTCTCTCTCTCTCTCTGACAGATAAATAAATAAAATCTTTAAAAAAAGTTAACAATAGTTTCCTTTTCCCCACTCTGTGAGTTCCATACATGAGGGACCTCAAATGTCTTGTTCTCCACTGTATGTGTCAGTGCCTACACAATGTCTTGCATTTTATGTACATTTTTGTGTGAGAAAATGATAAATACATAAATATACTGAAGCCCATCCGACTGTCAGGTAATCATAATTCTTTCAGCAATTCAGTTATCATCATCATTTTCCAAATATACTCCTCAGTCCCCCAGCTCACTTTGGGTTCCTCTAAGTTGCCAACCATTTCTATATATACATCTTCAGAATTTAAGCAGCTCCAGGCACACACAAGGCCCTCAAAAATAGCTTGTTCATAATAAAATATATTATGGTCTATATGCCATATGGTATTTATATAGGAAGCTGTATAAATAAGGCTACATTTATTGTATTGGAGGTAATTTTGTTCCTTTGCATTCAACCTTACATTGAAGTCTAACTTTTAAAAATGAAACCATATGAGTTTCATTTGTGGGAGAGAATTTTTGGAGGATATTGATTGATTATCACGATGCTATCAATAGTGTTTGTAATAACAATTATGGAGAAATGTTTTTATCAACATTCAATATTTTTTCTTTTATAGAAAATAAGCAACTTATTTGTTTATTAAATACATTGACCTAAATGAAAGCAATAGATAGATATTCTGTTACTCACAGATGTTTTTGTTGTTGTTGCATAAAAATTGTATTTATTTATTTATCTGAGAAAGAGAAAGAGAAAGCAGGAGTAGGAGGAATCGCAGAGAGAGGGATACAAGTAGACTCCCCGCTGAGGAAGGAGCCTGATGCAGGGCTCAATCCTAGGACCCTGAGATCATGAACTGAGTCCAAGGCAGATGCTTAATTGACTGAGGCACCCAGGTGTCCTAGTTGTTTTTGAAGTTTTACTTTCCCTCAGTATATGTTTCCATATATGTTTTGCATATGGATACCAAATTTTTAATGAGGGATTTGTAATAAAAGAGATGCAAAGCATTTAAGAGTAAATGATATTTTTAATATAGTAAAGATTTTAGAAGTAAATGACCATCACAGTTTCTACCTATACCACATTAATTCATATTGAATGCATATACAAAATTATATTTTTAAAAAGATTTTATTTATTTATTTGACAGAGAGATAGAGACCACAAGTAGGCAGAGAGGCAGGCAGAGAGGGGGCAGGGAGCAGGCTCCCTGCTGAGCAGACAGCCTGATGCAGGGCTTGATCCCAGGACCCTGAGATCATGACCTGAGCCAAAGGCAGAGCCTTAACCCACTGAGCAACCCAGGTGCCCCACAAAATAATATTTAAATGCCCACAAGGAACTTTAGTAAAGGAACTTTTAGGTATCAGTCTTAATAACTAACATACTTATGAAATTTTAGATGATAAATTTATATATAAAAATTGCTGCTTAAAATAAAATATGAAAAGTTAGTTAGAGGAACTTCTTGCTAAGTTTCACTGAAAATAACTTATCAGTCCCATGCAAATTATTAAAATGCCACCGAATGTATAGAATCATCAGAATGTGGTGTTTATAATATCAAGTCCTGTTTGATTATTTTCTTTACTAATAACTTGTCTAATAAATAAGGACATTAAAATTATCTCATATTTTATGCCCATTTTCATCCTTCTCCAGGCCAGGTGGGCATTGTTCACTTAAGCATGGAGATCCCATTGACCTCTAAAGGACTCTGGATTTTGGTCATGTCCCCAGGGTATGCTGCAAAATGAGAAATTATTCCTCTTGACATTAAGGTCATAAGAGAAAACAAAATTCTTTCAAAAAACAGTGGGAAATGATCTCCCTTGTGTCAGAAAGCAACAGAGTTAGATATATTTTTAATTGTTTTGAATTAAGTGGGAAAAATGTTAGGTGGAAAAAAAAGTGCAGTGACAAAATTCTTCCTGATGTCTAATTATGAATGTTTATCTTTTTCATAAAGCAGTCTTCAGAAACACCACATGTTGAGTCATTACATAGTACTCACAAAGGGACTTTTAAACTTCATTTTTATTTATTTTTTATTTATTTTTTGAACTTTTTATTTTTTGAGAGAAAGAGAACACTTGCACACGTATAAGTGGCAGTAAGGGGCAGAGGAAGAGAGAGAGAGAATTTTAAGCAGGCTTCATGCTTAGCACAGAGCCCTATAAGGGCTCAATCTCATGAACAAGAAAACAAGACCTGAGCTGAAATCAAAAGTCACATGCTTAATTTGACTGAGCCATCCAGGCACCCTTAACCTTCTTTTTTAAAAATCTTTAACATAAATGGGCAATAGTGGCTCTACCATTTTTTATGCCATTACTTTGGAGAAGTTGGCATCAGGTGCACTACAAAATTAATTTGGAAAAACGGGGATTTTATGGGTTTTCCTAATAAAATATGTCACCACAATATGCCATAATTATAACCATTTGTCACATAGTACCTCTAACTTACCTTCTTCATGTCTGAATCTACTAGCAGGCTGACAATTCCTTGAAGGCTATCACCAAATCCTGCTTTTCATATGCCTGGTTCTTGGTTTCAGGCATATAAATTAACAAAGGCATCCTAAGTCAATCATAAATGAGTGAAGAAACCCACCTCTGCTTCTCTTCCCCTTCCCGAAGTGGTGGCATCTACTGTCAATAACCACCTAAAGCTACTGATTGGGCTAGAATTGGGGCAACCAAAATCTAGAAGCTCTGAGAAGGAACCCTAAAAAATACAACACAGATGTCTAAGGAACAGGGACCACTTTTGTAGCTGTTACCTCTGATAGGACACAATGAGTTGGTTTCTGCCTCTTGCAGGAAGTGTTTGGAGGCCGGGCCCCCTAGTAGGACTACCATGTTTTATTCTGCTGGGACACTAATGCCAGGAATAAACCAGCCAGAAGTGAAAAGGTTTGGTTTAAGCTCTTCTTCCTGCCTTCCACCTGCCTTCCACTCCCTCTAACAACCTGTTTGGGCACAGTAAGCAGGAAATTAGGTGGGAAACAAACAAACAAACAAACAAAAACAACTTATTCTGTGAAGTCCTGATTTCAACATCGCAAAGTAGCAAATAGAAGAGCAAGTATGAAGTTGAGGGAAAATACCTTAATAACGAGCACATGATACTATATTAGATGATAAACCAATCAATGACCAAGTCCTTGATTGCTAAGGCTTTTTCTGGTCCCTTTGAAAAAGAATCTAAAATTAAAGGTGCTTTGAACTCTTTGTTGAATTGAAATAATTTATTCATTTGTAAGTTAATTTTACAAATATTTATTGAAAACAGGGGCACCTGGGTGGCTCAGTGGGTTAAGCAAGTGCCTTCAGTTCAGGTCATGATCCTGGAGTCCAGGGATCAAGTCCCACATTGGGCTCCCAGATGCACAGGGAGTCTGCTTCTCCCTCTGACCTTCTCTTCTCTCATGCTCTCTCTCATTGTCTCCTCAAATAAATAAATAAAATATTTTTTAAAAATGTATTGAAAACAAATATATCTTCCAGGCACTCCTGGATACTTCAGATAAAAAACATGACTAAGACACCATCTCCCCTCTCAGATAACTTACAGCCTAATGAGGGAAATAGATTGTAAACAAAAGGAACTGCAGGTAGTCAGTGTGGTCTTTGCAAAAGGAGGACTGAGATTTGGGGATGGACAGAAGAAAAGACCCGCCTACTGAAGAGATGGATACTTATTCCATATTTCACTTGGCCCACAATAAGCATCATTCCAGCTATCGCTCTAGACTCTGGGACTACAATGGGGACCCTGATGAACCTAATCTCTTCCTTTCCTGAGCTTACAGACAAGTGGAAGAAAGAGACAAGTAAGAAGAACTTCCCCTCATTTACCACAGAATTGGTTCAGTCGCCAGTCTAGCTGAGCAGTTCATCTTTACTGCCCTTCTGTCCTCTCTGAAGGAGAGGACATCCTTAGATACCAACTGTGGTTTCAACTGGGCTTCAAACAGAGAGAGCATAAAACGTCAATGAGTGCAGTGACCCTAAAGGACAGCAATAGTAGATCACTTGAAAGACTCATAATCTATAACTCCACTGATCCATCAGCGATGCCCCCACCCCAGACCTGGCAAGGAAACCACGGAGGTGCTGTACAAGAGGATCACATAGCACAGCGCTTTTGAAACTACAGCAATGCTATTGCTAGGGTTTGGCGGAGGAAATGGGTCTGGGCTCTGGATTTAGACAGACCCAGGTCAAAATTGTGAATCTCCCATTCACTAGCTGATATACTACAGGCAAGTTATTTAAACTGTCTGAGCCTCACTTTGGTGATCAGAAGCCTAAGTAATGTAGCACCTACTTTGTGTAGTTATTTTGGGAACAAATGGATACTTTTATAGCCCCAAATGCTCCTCCTGGGCAAAGATGATAGCTCTCTGCCATCTGGTCCCTTATGTTCTTTGGGTTGTTTTAAAGTTGAATTCCACTATCAGAACAACTCCAAGAATTACATGTGCATGGATTAGTTAGTAATCCCACCATACAGTTAAAAGAAAGAAATAGCAAATGCTTTTTTCCCTCCTTTTTCTTGCTGATGTTCTATTACAAATCCATGGCAGAATATAGTCTGCAAACTTGGCCTCCTGATTTCCAGTAGCATTAATTATAGATGGGGAGGGGGGAAAAGCACACACATTTTAGAATAAATATGCAAACAGAGAAACAAATAAGTAGAAAAGTCAATAAATGAATGAATACATTAATAAGTTGGTGTGTTTACTAGAGAAAGGCTTAATCCCTTTGATTAATAGTATGTGAAATTATGAGCTGAAAAATGAAGCATATCAATAAGATCTTATATAATTGTTACTAACCACTGCATACCAACACATAAAATAAATATAATAAGAATTTACAAGAGACACTGTGACTTGTTAGAGGTATCTGTAGAGACTAAAACGCACACCCACTCTCAGACACACAAGGTGAGTATCTTCCAACACTAAAGTAGCCATCATGCACATATTCTCAGAGAAGCAAAATAGAGACCAAATCAAAAAAGAAGCATTATGTCAGGGAAAGCTGGTCCTCCAACTCAGGTTGCCTACAATTATAAATAGAAAGATTTGAGCCTCTAGGGGTTACTTTGTTTAACTTTTATTTTTTAAAGAAAGGAATAAAATGCAATAAACTTTAATAGAAACCATGTTTCTCTTCTGGTTCCAGAAGAGATTACAATATTATTCATATTTCTATATACCTCACTCTGTGAAAAAGGAATATGAGTAAGAGAACAAAAAAGGAAAACAACTGTAGATTTGTTTTAACATTTCAGAAGAGAAAATGGTAACAAAGAAATCCCCATTTGAAAAGAAAAATGCATTTTTCTCCTAGTGGCTAAGGAAAACCACATTATTGAACTTTCTAGTCATAGAAGGCAATTGTAGAAGAATCACATGGTAGAAACTTTTCACCCTGCATCTGCAGAGTCCTGGAAAGTCTAGTGGGTGAGTAGGAGTCATGATATCTTAAAAAGAGAATGGGTCTGTCTCCTGGATGGTACAGTTGGTTAAGGTCCAATTCTCAGGGTCTTGAGATCCAGTCCCCCATTGGGTTCCACGCTCAGTGCTGAATCTGCTGGAGATTCTCTATCCTTCTTCCACTGTCCCTCCCACTTGCGAGATCTCCCTCTCTCTCAAATAAACAAATAACTCTTCAAAACAAAGAAAAAGAGAGAATAAGAGCAACACTTGATGGAGATTGGAACTTTGAATGAGAATCACTGCATAACTTAATGAGGAAAATTTACATACATGGAAAGTAGCTGAGCTATGCGGAGGAATCAAAGACCTTTAATTGCGTCAGGTACCTGGGTGGCTTAGTTGGTTAAGCGTCTGCCTTCTGCTCAGGTCATGATCTCAGGGTCGTGGGACTGAGTCTCTCATCAGGCTCCCTGCTCAGTGGGGAGTCTGCTTCTCTCTCTCCCTCTACCATACTTCCTCTGCTTATGCTCTCTCTTGCTCTCTCAAAAAAAAAAAAAAAAAAAAAAAAATAGGTAAAACTTTTAAAACAAACAAAATCAAAAGTCTTTAATTGTGTGAGGCAAAGCTTAATTTTTGAGAAGGGCCTGTAAGTGCTTTGAGGCTACTTTTAAAAATGATGAGAAATAATAGTATGAAATAGAAATAATAGTATGCAGCTATGCTCTGAGATGTCACAACCATTTATTGTCCCTTTCTATTTGACAGTGCCAGAACCTACTTAACTAAAAGAAATACAAGTTACACATCATTGTAGTTCATACCAGTAGGATAATACTATTTGTTTAGGATTTTAACACACATATTCTCTTCTTAAAGAATAAATCTAAGACATTGTTTTGGCTTATGTGTTTTTCTTTCTGTTTCTCCAGACATGAAGACCTGCTGGAAGGTCTATTGTGAACTGGGTATCTAACCACAGCATAGCTGGAGTCAAGTCACCTTTGGCCCTCTTAAGATTGACTTCTTCTGAAACTAATGGATCCAGTGTGTCCTTTTAAATAAACCTCCCTGTGTGGATATCGTGCACACATCTCAAAATTAACATGTTCAAAATTTTACCCAGCCCTTCTCTCTTCTTACCTCCTACATATATCTGAATGCATATCCCCATTCAATCCCACTGCGTATGCACTTGTTCAGCCCACCATTATCTTGTCTCTGTTATTAAAATTGCCCTCCCTGGTCTCACCACCCACTATCCTATCCTCCTTCTATATTTCCACACTAATCTTTCTATCTTTCTACACAAATGCCACCATTGTTAAGTGTCCATCTGATCATGCCAGTTTCCTCCTTAAAACCCACTTACTGCTTTCTGCTAAATTTGGGTGAGTCTAAACTTCTTAATGTGGTTTCTAAGAGCTTTATGTCTCCCCATTATTTCTTCTAAGCGTCCGATAGAACATTGTGTGTCCACACATCTCATTCTTGGGTGGATTCAAGAATTTCTGGGTCTGACACAATGAGTGTGGTGAGGAGCAGCAAAGCCAGAAAAGAGAAAAACAGCTTAAAAATTTCTATTAAAAGCCTGCTATTTCAAGTTATTAGGCTGAGTGTTTTTACCACATTGTGTCTTTTAATCTCATACACTTCCAGCAAAGATGGTTACTGTTTCTATTTCATAGTTGAGGAAAGTGAACTTCTAGGAAAAAGATCTAAAATCAACCAGAGCTCTTATTGCCTGGACCACGGTTTAAATTCAGTTTTCTCATCACCCAGTTGCCATGTTTTCTTAACCCCTCCAGGTCACCGTGGGAGTGAGCCACAGCAATGGTAGGACTCCTACCTTGTTTGTTGCAAGGTCTCTCTCCCACTTCTATCCATGGCCATGGAGGAGAATGAACTAAAGAGCTAGTAAGGTAGATTAATTATCTCACTCAGAGACATAAAGAATGAATGACTGAATTATATTTTTTCTCCTTTCTTTGGTAAGGGAGAGCTCCTGAACTGGAGTTTAGAACTTTTCTAGGATAGACAGGACTAAATTTTTAAGATTTTTTTTTTTTTATTTGACAGACGGAGATCACAAGTAGGCAATAGAAGCAGGCAGAGAGAGAGGAGGAAGCAGGCTCCCCGCTGAGCAGAGAGCCCGATGTGGGGCTTGATCCCAGGACCCTGGGATCATGACCTGAGCCGAAGGCAGAGGCTTTAACCCACTGAGCCACCCAGGCTTCCCAGGACTAAAATTTTAAAAAGGGGTTCTGCCTTTATGGTGGACTTCCGGAAAGATGTTTGGCCATGGTTTGAGTAGAGAGTGGAGTTTTGGAAACTAAAGAATTTCTGATGACCACAGGACAGTAGAGACAGCCTGAGCACAGCCAGAGATAACATTCTCTGAGTGTTCTCAGTTCCATCCTCCACTCATGGAGAATGCCCATGGTGACTTCGGGGTGCCTTTATTAATGATATTTTCCATTTATCGGATATTGTCTTAGCTCAGGCTGCCATAACAAAATACCACGGGGTGGCTTAAGAAACAGAATTTATTTCTCATAGTTTTCAAGGCTGGGAATTCCAAGATCAAGTTGTTTGCTAATTTAATTCTTGATGATAGATCCTCTTTCTGAGTTAAAGATGGCTGCCTCTTTGTGTCTTCACATGGTGGACAGAAAGTCGTCTCATTTCCACTTCTGATATGAACACTAATCCCACTATGGGAACCTTACTCTCATGAACTCATCCAAACCTAATTATCTACCAAAGGCCCCACCTTCAAATGCCATCACATTGGGGGTTAGGGCTTCAACATATGAGTCTTGGGGGGACACATTCAGTCTATATTATAGAACCATATGCAAGTCACTATGCTATTAACATCACATATGTTACCTCATTGATATTCACAAGGCAGCCACCAAGGTTAAATATACAGAGATATCTAGCAGTATGATCCAACTCTCCTTGGACCCAAACAGAACAACAATGACAATTATTTTCTCTCCCAATCTCAATCTGTTAGTAGGAATGACATTTTTATGAAACTGATGCCCTAAAGCCTTTGAAATGTATTGTAGCTCTTATCAGAAATCCATCACCCTTCTTTTCTCCATGATGACAATTGAAGCCTCATGCACTCAGTTGTATTGAGCCTGCATCTCAGTCCTCCCTGTATAATATTGCTTGGTTGAGTAAATACTCTACTCCTGGCTGTCCCTGACTTTGCTCAGTTATGTTATAGACTTTGATATATGTCACTTTAGCATCCTTTCTTTCCCTCATCCCAGTGTCTGCTATTTGATTTTATTATTTTATTTAATGTTTTAGAGAGGGGGGGATGGGAAGGGATGAATGGAGAGGGAGAGAGAGAATCTCAAGCAGATTCCCCAATGAGTGTGGAGACAGAAGCTGAGCACAATCTCAGAACCCTCATGATGGGAGCTAAAATCAAGAGTCAGAAGCTCAACCCACTGAGACACCCAGGCGCTCTTCAGAGCCTGCTATTTTAATAATTCCACTCCTTCTGCTCTTTTCCGGTATTCATAGTATTCTCATTTCAGTAGTCTTACTTCCTTCTTTCTGCCTCATCTTCTGTTACTGGTAGCCTAAGCACAAATACACTTGTGGTAGACTGATTAACAGATACCAAAGATGTCCATGTCCTGATTCTTGAAAATGGTGAATATGTAAATTTCCATGCAAGAGAGACTTTCTAAATATCACTAAGGATCTTGAGATGGGGAGATTATCCTGGATTATCCAGATAGAACCAATGTAATCACATGGGTCCTGATAAGAGGAGGCAGGAGGATTGCTTCAGAAGCAGGAAATGTGATGAGAGAAGCAAGTGGCTGGAGTCATGGAGGGGAAGGAACCACATACCAGGAATGGAGGACAGCCTCTAATGCTAAAAAGACGAAGGAATGGGTTCTCTCCTTCAAGAGGAGACTTCAAAAGGAGCCAGAGCTGCTGACATCTTTACTTTATATCAGTGACTCTCATTTTGGGCTTCTCAATTTCAGAATTTAAAAGATAATGGTTCTGTGTTGTTTTAAACCACTAAGTTCGTAGCAATTTGTTACAGCACTAATAAGAAACAAACACCCTTCCACATAGACTATTCTTTAAAAATCCTTCGATAAGTAAGACCCATGGAAGATTTACCTAACAACTCAACATGTTCTAAATGATTGAGAATATGAATTGCTGAAATATGAAGCAGGGCTGGATTAAGAAATGTGGAAGACCTTGACAGGGAAATAACTGGTATTATGGTATGGTATGGTATGGTATGGTATTAATATATGAAATAACATCTTTCATATCAAAGATACTTACGTATGGTATGGTATTTTTTTTTAAAGATTTTATTTATTTATTTGTTAGAGAGAGAGAGAGAGAGCGAGCACAGGCAGACAGAGAGGCAGGCAGAGGCAGAGGGAGAAGCAGGCTCCCTGCCGAGCAAGGAGCCCGATGCGGGACTCGATCCCAGGATGCTGGGATCATGACCTGAGCCGAAGGCAACTGCTTAACCAACTGAGCCACCCAGGAGTCCCATGGTATGGTATTAATATATGAAATAACATCTTTCATATCAAATATACTTACGTACTGTTTCAGCATGTGTTTAGTCAGACAAAACTGATTTTTTTTTTCCCCACCAATGGCTTCCCACTGCCTAGCATGTGATACCATACATGTAGCTTATGAACAGATAAAATAGGGGACACTGGTAAGAATGCCTCTAGTCTGTGTTCATGTCTTCCTCAGGACTAATGAAGAATGTGACAGTGATAAATATGAAAACATTTTAGAAACAGAAATGTTATGTAAAGGCAAGACATTAATATTCGCAAATGCTACAATTTGCCATTCACAAATGGAGAGCTCAAAAGCACTGAATCCCCACATCTGCCATTCTTTTGGCAGCCAGTAAACAAGCCATATTTTCAATTTATATGGTAGTTTATCTTTTACACCACACCAGCTCTAACACACTCTAAAAGAGAAAGCTTCTTCAAAGAACAGACATCTTGCCTGGTGTGAAGATTCTGTTAGATTTCTGAAGAAACTGCTATTGCTTTGTACTGATGCTAAAAAAGGACCATTGTATCTGGCACTTTGCTGAGTATTTTTGGAGAAACTAAACAGGATACTTCTGATGTTTTAGAAACTAAGCTAAAATGAATTCAACAAATAAATGTATCTGAATATAGACAAAGTGTTTCTGAATGTGAAAAACTGCCTTGGTAAGTGGGGATAATCGACTAGGGCAAACCTTGGCAACAGGAAATGGGTTGAATTTTGAGTAGATATGTGTCCAGAATCTAGATCCAGGAAAGAATTCACCATCACAACCTTCCCACTCCAGGACATAGGCAATGATAGTGTGTTGGTTGCATGGAGTTTGAGCTAAGGAAAGAAGGTGTTTCAGAGAATCAGGATGAATAAAAAATCAGGATGAATACACAGCAACACATCCTAATATTTTATGTTTTTTCCCCATTTTTTACCTTTCTTCCAAAATCTGATCATAATGTGTATTATTTTATTTTATTATTTATTCATTATTTATTTATTTTTATTCTGATTTGTTTCTTTGTTTATTTTTAAGAAAGAGAGAGAACTGGGGTAGGAAGGAGCACAGGGAGATGGAGAGAGGGAATCTTTTTTTTTTTTTTTTAAGGAATTTATTTACCTATTTGACAGAGATAAATAATGAGAGAAGGAACACAAGCAGGGGGAGTGGCATAGGGAGAAGCAGGTTTCCTGCTGAGAAGGGAGCCCAATGCGGGGCTCCATCCCAGGACCCTGGGATCATGACCTGAGCGGAAGGCATATGCTTAAGGACTGAGCCACCCAGGCGCCCCGGAGAGAGGGAATCTTAAGCAGGCTCCATGAACAGCCTGGAGTCTGGGGCTCAATATTATGACCCTGAGGTCATGACTCGACTCACAATCAAGAGTCTGGTGCTTAATCGACTCAGCCACCCAGGTGCCCCATAATGTGTGTTATTTTAGATCTTTCTTTTATCACTGATCTCTTCTACAACATGAACTCGGATCTCCAGTACATTTTTTTTTCCCCTGCTTATTGAATCTTTTTGCTGTATGCTTAACTGGTTTAGCACATATAGTTTAACTCCATTCTTTTAGTGCGGCGTGAGGTTAAGAATACTTTTAGGAAACTGTTGAAGTGAGTTGGACACCAATTGATGATGTATTTTTATCTAGTTTCCAAGTCTGTGTTTCTGATTTTCATTCACTGTTGGGGAGAAATTAGTGTTGCTTAATAGCAGTACTAAAAATATTAAGAGGAACTGTATTAAGACCATGGACTTCATTCTTTTCCTAAACCTTGACACAGTGCCTTCTGCTTTGGGGCTTAGCCCCTGTTCTCTCCTACCTAATCTGTACTCTGCCCCCCTTCACCTTTGCTCAAGTCTTCTGGACTGAAATCATTTACAGTGAGGTCCTAAGAAGTTTTACAGAACAGACTCCATTTAATGTTTTTCAAATATTTTGTAATCAGCATTGTTTTCTCTATGAAAGCAAACAGAAAAGAAGTAAAACTCAAATACCACTTATCATTTGTCTACTGTAGAGTGATGTCATTCAATAAATTCTGACTTAAAATTTCTTCAGAAAATCTTGCAACCTGAATTTCATAACTTTTTAATATTAAAGAATTTCAAATCTCGGCCATTTGAAAAGACCCACTCTAAGAGTCAGCTTCATTCTGTTCTTCAAGGACCTCTTCTGTTGCCTTTTGAAAAGATGCAGAGGACAATAAAAGGAAAGACTGGACCAATAGGAGAGTTTTGAAGGAGGAATACAGTCACTACTGCAGAATAAATGAGATTATAATTATACCATTGAACTGTGATAGAACATCCTTCCAAATAGAAATTAGCATACCACAAATGTGCAATTAGTACCCAATAAATCACACTAAGAAGAGTGTCAATACAGTAAGGTGTACCCAGTCATCACAATTAATGCCTGTGTCCTGTATTGGAGAAGGCAAGCTGTTTTCATGTTACAGTCATTAGGGATGAGATTGTTTCTGCAGCTGAATTGTTACAAGCAGTTAAGTATCTAATAGAGAAGCTGCATTTTGAACAAGAGCCATTGCTTTTAAATCCCGCAAACTACAGGAGTCGCTTAGCCTTTTAAAGAAAATAATAATAATAGCGGCTATTTTATCGGCTATTTTATCTGAAATGGGGCAACTTTGCAAGAGCATTTAATTAAAACAAAAAGGGATGGTTCTTATCTAAAGAATGGCTTTGTTTTCCTTTCTGTTGCTTAATTTCCCAACCAGTGTCAGAGATACCAAAGCCAACTCTGAATATTCAGCAAAAGATCATTCAAAACAAACAGATACATGATTTGCAAATGAATCCCAAAGGAAACACCAACTGAGAGGGTGGTGTTTGCCTTCCTTGGATTCTGGAATTTTCAACTGTGAATGGAAAGGTGGGTGGATTAAAAATGGAAAGAGTAAAGTGAGGCAGGAATTGCAAAATTTGAGTTGTAGAATCTGCCACAAGTGGAATCTGCCACATGTTGCCTGCCTAATTGGTCTAGTTTTAGATGGGTATTTAATTTACTTACTAGGATTCCTTCAGTTATGTAGGGAGGAAGACAAAAGAATTGAGAGAAGCATGCTGGTGGATAGCAGGTATAGCTTGGAGACAGGACCGAAATTGTTCTATTTTGATTGCAGTAAACAAAACAAAACAAAACCAAGGTGCCTGAGTGGCTCAGTTGGCTAGATGTCCAACTCTTGGCTTCAGCTCAGGTCATGATCTCACGGATCCTGAGATAGCCCCATGCTTGAAGATTCCCTTCCCCTGTTCCTCCCCTACACACTCTTTCTTTCTCTCTTTCAAATAAATAAATCTTTAAAAAACAACAAGAACAATAGAAGGCTTTTTAAAAGAGGTGAACTAATCTGGTAATGTGTTTTAAAACTATCATTTTTTCCAGCTGAACTATAGAGTCTAGATCATGGGACAGTTAGGATCTTCTAAACAATGAGAGATAATGAATGGTTTGGTGGTGAGGGTCATAGCAGTGGAGATAGTAAGAAGTGTTTGGACTCAGGTTGTGTTTTAGAGGTGAGCATTGGGCTTACTAATAGTTTAGCAGTTGGGATCTAAAGAAAGAGTAAGCAATTAAACATGAGTCTGATTTATTGCATGTGATGCCATTTGCTGGGATTAAAAGTCTTAAGGTCAGAGTGAGGATGGGAATGAGTGTTTTTGCCATATTAACAACTAGATGCTTGGTAGAAATTCAATTAGCAGAGGTGAATGTATAGTTAAAATGAATCTAGCATTCAGGGTACAGTGTCCAACTAGAGGTGGAAAGCATAGAGTCATTAATACATAGTTGATATTTAATATCTTTGGGCAGGTAGAGATCATCTAAGAAGGAGTGTATGTAGAGGGACCAGAGGAGCAGAGCTCTGGAGTGCTTAAAACTCTGTGAGGTGGCATAAGAAATGACAAAGTTTTATTAAAGACAGGACCATGGAGACGAGTGTGGGCACAGAGAAAAAGGAGGACAGTATTTTGTTGGACTTTGTTTTTCAGTGGCTACTGTGAAGGCTTGTATATCATTGGGAATTATCTAGTAAAGAAGGAGAAAACAATGAATTAGGAAAGATAGAAGATAAATTCAGGAATTAAGTCATCCAAAGGAATAAGCATAGTGTTGGAAGCACAAAGGAAGGAGCTGGGTTACTCATTTTTTAAAAAGATTTTATGTGTTTATTTATTTATTTGATAAACAGAGATTACAAGTAGTCAGAGAGGCAGGCAGGGAGAGAGGAGGAAGCAGGCTCCACGCTGAGCAGAGAGCTGGATGCAGGGCTCCATCCCAGGACCCTGAGACCAGGACTTGAGCTGAAGGCAGAGGCTTTAACATACTGAGCTACCCAGGTGCCCCTGGGTTACTCATTTGATATTAATAAGAAGAATAGAAAACTAAGTGTTCTTCTTTTTGCTTCAGTGTAAAGTCGTTCTTACCTGATTTAATTTATTTTTCTGTTATATATGTGGCTAGGTGATATGCAGAGAATGAGGAAAGTAAGAGATTTTGGAGACTGGAGGAAAGACAAGAAAGGATGAAATAGTTGTTAGAGAATGTGAAGATGAATCCACTAAGGAAGGTAATGAGATTGTCTGGCCCTGGGACAGACTTGTTGAGAGTTGTGATCCTAAATATCATGCAAGCTCAGGCAGCATGATTGTTATGTGATTTTTCTTTAATAACATTAGCTACCTGGATGCAGGTAGCAGGATTCAGGAGAGCTGGTTTTAACCAGGATGGGAGGTTTACCAGTAGAGCCTCGGATGGAGAAGACTTGCAGTCAAAGGTGTTGGCAAGGGAGCAGCTCGAATGTAAGACCATAGGGTCTAGAAGGAGCCAATAAGAAAGGACTGATCAGTTAATGGACTAGAAGAAAGCATTTGAATCTGTCAATTAGATGTAACAAGGAGGTCTGACTGAAGAATATCTGAAATAAATATTTCTGACATAATGTATTCATTCATGGCTTCAATCCCTACAGGAGAATTGTTTGGGTTACTTTCTAAGGTAGAATAGAGGACACAGAGATAAGGTGTTGAGAAGTCAAGGACATCTTCATACATGTCAAAGTCACCCACAATTATGATGGGAGTAGCACTGAAGATAATGAGGGTAAGCCAGGTGCTGGGGTCTTCAGTGGGTATACATTATAGATAGAAGTGGGAATCAGAAGGTAAGTGCAGACAATGTAGGCAACAAAGGAGGTGACGATTATGAAGAGGAATGAAGAATAAGGGACTCAGTAGCACACCCCCAGCCTCTGAGGTTGCTGGCACAATGAAGAACAGTTTATGATCTACAAGAAAAGCATAGAACTATCTCTTCAAAGTCATTACATGTTTTTTAATCAAACATTCTGTGGCTCAATGATTTTCCTCCTTCAACAAACTTATTCCTGAATTATTTAGGAAATATCACCAATAAAATATGGATATATCTGATCATATTCAGAAAAAATGGGCTGTCTTTAAAGCATATACTAAATGAAGCTAATCTGAATTATTTTCACATGAAATTTATTGGGATGAGTAGAGACTGGCATAGCAGGAAGTTACAGATTAGGAATCTTGAGAAATGAAACAAACAACCTCATGTGTGTCTTTTCAGTCATTCCCTACCTAATTATTCTTCTGGAAATCACTAAATGGTTCTGAGTCTTGGTGTGTCCACCTGGGAACTCAGGATAATGGTAAATCTTTGGAGAACCCTTGGAAGGATTAAAGTAGCTCATATAAAATAATTTTCACAGTGCACATCAAATATTGGCTTCTAAGTAAATAGTAATAGTTATATTATATTGAAGATATGGTATTTTATTATTTTTACCATATATCACTGCATTTCTCAAATTAATTAATTAATTAACTAACTAATTTCTGGTCATATCTAATAGTTTTTATTTCTTTTATTTATGGTTAAAATATCATGATATGTAGCAAATGTATCTATTTTGTGTAGCAAATGTATCTATTTTGTGTGAAAAAAGTTAACTCTGGCAAAATTCAAACATTCTAATTTTTTAAAATTAAGACTATTTTTTTCCAAGAGCAGTTTAAAGTTCAGAGCAAAATTGGGGCACCTGGGTGGTTCAGTGGGTTAAGCCTCTGCCTTCAGCTCAGGTCATGATCTCAGGGTCCTGGGATCGAGTCCCACATTGGACTCTCTGCTTAGCAGGGAGTCTCCTTCCTCCTCTCTCTCTTTCTCTGCCTGCCTCTCTGCCTACTTGTGATTTCTGTCAAATAAATAAATAAAATCTTAAAAAAAATTAAAATAATTAAAAAAAAAGTTCAGAGCAAAATTGAAAGGAAGGCACAGAGATGTTCCATCCACTAACTGCCCCCTGTGTGCCAGCCTTCCCCATTAACCAGGCCCCCCATCAGACTGGTACATTTGTGTCAACTGATACACCTATATTACACATCACCACCACCCAAAGTCTGTATTTTACATTACAGTTCACTGTTGGTGCTGTGTATTCTACAGGTTTTGACAAAAGTGTAATGACATGTATCCATTGTTATATTATCACAGTACTTCCACTGTCCTAAAAACCCTTTGTGCTCCACTTGTTGCATCCCTTTTCCCCAACCTCCTGGCAACCACTGCTCCTTTTACTTCTCATAGTTTTGTCTTTTCTGTAACATCATATAGTTGGAACCCTGCAGTATGTAGACTTCAGATTGCTTCTCTCACTTGGTCATACTCCTTAAGATTTCTCCGTGTCTCTTCATGGACTGACAGCTTATTTCTTTGTAGGGTTAAGTAATATTCCATTGTCTGGATGGACTGCCATTTATTTGTCCATTCACTCACTGAAGAACATCTTGGTTATTTCTGAATTTGGACAATTATAAGATAAAGCTGTTATAAGCATCCATGTACAGGTTTTTGGGTGGCTATGTTTTTCAACTCTAAATTCTCTAAGGTAAATTCTAAGGAGAATGGTTGCTGGATCATATTGAAGAGTAAGTTTAGTTTTGTCAGAAACTGTCAAACTGTTTTCCAAAGTATCTGTACCAGTTTTTATTCCCCTCAGCAAGGAATGAGGGGTCCTGTTGCTGCACATCTTCACAAGCCTTTGGTGTTGTCAGTATTTTGGATTTTGGCCATTCTAATAGACGTCTCATCTTACTTCATTTTGTTTTTATTTACAATTCCATTATGACATATGATATGGATGATCTTTTCATTTATTTGGTATTTGTATATCTTCTTTGATATAGTGTCTAATCTGATCTCTGCCTCATTTTTAAAACAGGTTGTTTTCCTATTGTTGAGTTTGAAGTGTTCTTTGTATATTTTGGGTAATAGCTCTTTCTCACATATGTCTTTTACAAACATGTTCTTACAGTCTAGCTGGTTCTCTCAAACTGTTGACAGTATCTTTTAATAGAGTGGAAGTTTTCAGCTTTAATAAAGTCTATTTTATCAATTATTTCTCTCAGAGACCATGCCTTTGGCCTTGTATTTAAAATGGCATCATCTCATCCAAGATAATCTAGGTTTTCTCTTATGTTATCTTCCAGGAGTTTTATAATTTTGTGTTTTTCATTTTGATCTGTGATCATTTTCAGTTAATTTAATTTTTGTGAAGGATATAGATTCTGTGTCTAGATTCTTTTTTTTTTTTTTTTGCATGTGGATGTTCCGTTGTTCCAACACTATTCAACTATTTGTTGAAGAAACTATATTTGCTTCACTGTATTGGTTTTGATTCTTGGTCAAAGGTCAATAAACTATATTTATGTGTGTCTATTTCTGGGCTCTCTATTCTATTCCATTTATCTATTTGTCTATGGTTTTTCATCAGTACCACACTGTTTTGATTACTGTATCTTTTTAGTAAATCTCAAAGTTGTGTAGTGTTAGTCCTCCACGTTTGTTCTTCTTCAATATTTTGTTGACCTCATATCAATTTTGGAATTAGTTTATTGATATTTACAAAAAAAAAATATGCTGACATTTTGACTGGGATTTCGCTGAATCTATAGATCAAATTGGGGGGAAAAAAAGACTCCTTGATAATATTGAGTTCTCCTCCACATGGACATGGAATTTCTCTCCACTTATTTTGTTCTTTTATTTCATTAATCATTTTAATTTTTAAAATGAATTTCATGTTTTTGAAGTTACAAATCTAAACATATCACAAAGTAAATACTAAACATTCTATAATATAAAAATAGAATTCCTATAAAATATCAGATATGTAAATTTGATTATATTTAAGAAAACAATACACTTAACAACATTATTTCTTAGCTACTATTAAAATATCCATCCCAAATTTATGATGAAAAGTTTTTTTTTTTTTTCATTTCTCCTTAGAGAGTATTAAGCATTAAGTATTAATATAGGACATTGAGCTAAGTAAAATCATAAGCACCAATTTTCTCTCAGAATCTAGCAATCATTGGTGGCCAAATTGTGATGGAAAACATTTTAAATGTGTATTAGTTACTATTGATGCATCACAAATTACCTCAAAATTTAACACCTTAAAATAGCAGACATTTTTTATCTCACATAATTAGGAATTTGGAAACAGCTTAGATGTAAAGGTTATTCTTAAGGTTGGAGTCAAGTTGTCAGGCAGAGCTAGAGTCATTTCAGTGTTCAACTGGAGGTAAAGACTCTATTTCCAAACTCACATGTTGGAAAGTCTCAATTTCCTCACTGACTATTGGTCACAGACCTCCATTCCTGGCCAAGAATGCCTTTCTAGGGGCACCCGGGTGGCTCAGTGGGTTAAAGCCTCTGCCTTCAGCTCGGATCATGATCCCGGGGTCCTGGGATCGAGCCCCTCATGGGGAGCCTGCTTCCTCCTCTCTCTCTGCCTGCCTCTCTGCCTACTTGTGCTGTCTATTAAATAAATTTAAAAGAAAAAAGAGTGCCTTTCTATAGGATGCATTAGTTCCATGGCAACTGATTTCCTTCAGGCAAATGATGAGAGAGAGAGAGAGAGAGAGGCCCAAGTTGGGAGCCATAGCTTTAATAACATAATACTTTAAGTGGTACATACAACCTTTGTTGTATGTTATGCTATATATACAGTAATTTTTGTACAATTTCAGGGAAACCAGACAAAGGTGTAATTTCAGGCAATGGAGATCCTGAAGAACCTTCTTGGAGGCTGGCAAACAAAATCTAAAATAATAAGGACGGTATTATATATAATATATATAATTATTATATTATACATAGTATATTATATGCATATATGAAAAGATTGAGAGAAAAATTAAGGTTTTACCATTTGCTTATCTTAACTTTGCAGTATACATGGGAAGGACCTCCTTCTTCAAAACGAACCTAACCCAGCAGAACACACAGTTGGAGAGTCTTGTTGGATTACTTAATTTACTAGTTGGTGGGAATGCAAACTGTTAAGGCTACTCTAGAAAATAGTATGGAGGTTCCTCAAAAAGTTAAAAATAGAAATACCTTATGACCTAGCACTTGCACTACTAGGTATTTAACCAAAGGATACAAACATAATGATTTGAAGGGACACATATGCCCCAATGTTTATAGCAACAATGTCCACAATAGCCAAAATATGGAAAGAGCTCAAATGTCCATTGACAGATGAATGGATAAAGAAGATGTGGTATATATATATATATATATATATATATATATACATATATATATATATGATGGACTATTACTCAGCCATCAAAAAGAATGCCATTTGCAATAACATGGATGGACCTAGAGGGTATTATGCTAAGCAAAATAAGTCAGTCAGAGAAAGAGCAACACCATATGATTTTACTCATACATCGAATGTAAGAAACAAAACAGATGAACATAGGGGAGGGGAGGGGAAAAATAAAATAAGATGGAATCAGAAAGTGACACAAACCATAAGAGAGTTATTAGGAAACAATCTGAGAGTTGCAGGAGGGGAGCTGGGAGGGGGAATGGGATACCTGGGTGATGGGCATTAGGGAAAGCATTTGATGTAATGAACACTGGGTGTGATATGCAACTGATGAATCACTAAGCTGAAATTAATAATACACTATATGTTAATTAATTGATCTAAAATTTAATAAAAGTTTATGAGTGCTAGGAAGATCAACTTTTCTAAATATTTAGAAGTTCCATCAAGAACCTGGCTTTAAAATTCAAATCCCACCCATTTAGTCATAGCTTCGAGTAACCAGGGAGAGACCGAAATGGTTCAAAACACTTCAAAACTTGCCTGTTATTTGAATATTATTCCTAATTTCTTGTTTTCCAGTAATTTTCTTTGAGCTCTATCCCTTATCTTCTTCTTCAAGTGATCCATTACTTTATATGCACTATAGCCACCATCTTGGGTGATAACATGCAATGGTCATGTACACCTCCTGAGCGGTTCTTTTCACTTTCCAAACTGTTTGAAATACCATAGAAGAGTTCATTAGCAGCACAAAGAGTAATATAAGCCAGTGTTTGATGGTGAAGAACAAAGTTTTTATGCAGTAGGCATTCAGAGACATAAAACAAAACTACCAAATGGCTTTAAGTTATGGAATATGCAGTTTTCACCAAATACTTCTGACTCAAAGCCCAAATTATTTTTTAAGCCGAAATTATCCTCAGTAAAAATTTGCTTTTGTACTAAGATTAGAGGCTAGAAGCCAATGAGGTTAAAATGCCTGCTTAAATATACAAAATTTAGTAGCAGAGCCACTACTAAAAAATTAGATATTTTGGTGTCCTACATAAGCACACTTGAGAATACACAATAAATTCAACAGAACACTCCTTCATTTGATACTGCAACAAATGAAACTCTATTGATTGGCATTTATTTTGAACCCATTTATGTCTGCAATTGTATATATGTAGTTTTAAGAAAAGATATCTTGAGCGCACAAAATTGAAAATGGAAATGAGACCTTTGGACTGAAATCCCTCAACTCCTTGCTTATTTTGTCAGCTGAAAATTACAAATACCTAGAATATTATTGGGTTTTGTCCTGTTTCAATGATAGGCTCTGAGAGCACCAAGTTTAATACTTTAGATTAAATGGGACTTTTCATAAGCATAGGATGCCAAATAGCATCACTCCTGAATAACTTATAAATATATATTTTAAAAAGAAACATAAAACAATAACAAGTAAAACTTTAGCCTGAAAATTTTCGATGGGATGTCTGAGCTTCTTTCCACCTTTCACAGGGCTTCATGATTCTATGACATTAATTGTGCATTCTCAAACACTGATTATTAAACATATAAATAAATGTTACAGAGAGATGTATGTGTATGCGTCAAACATGACAGCCTTATAATGTCAGCTAAGGTAGTATATATGAATCATATGTAAAGTATAATGCTGCCTATTATACATTATTGTCATGTATAGAACACATGTATCATAGGAACACAGCTATAAAAATATGTCTGTATGAAATTAAATTAAACCATACAACATTGCTACTTTGTAAGTCAAATGGCCAAATAGCAAAAATTCTATATGCATCAACTTCATAGCAGTGCAGGCTATGACTAGGTAGTGAAGTTGTAAGACATTTTACTTTATTCTTAATCTCTCCTGTTTTGATAAGAGGAAGAACATCCATTCTTTTCACTATCAGGAACAAGTGAAAGATACCTGGATTTGAAAAGAAAGAGAAAACCAAGAAAGTTACTTGTAAATATGACAAGCCTTCCAGGATTACTATAAGGAAGAAGACCCAAGGGAAAGAAGTGGTGAGAATCAAAGAAAGAGCACCATTTGTAAATAGGAGCTGCCCTGTTGTCTCTGAGTCAGACTTGGGGATGAGGATGAATAATAAAGCCAATAGGAACCTCCAAGGATCTCTCATCCACAACAGTAGGGAAGAGAATTCTTGCCATTTTAAACATTGCTTCTCCCTTTCCCCTAGACAGCACACACATTCTAAGTGATTTTTACTCCCATGTTATATTCCCAAAATAATCTGTTATCCTCACGAGTGTTAGTGGTACTTGCTAATGGCTGTGGTGAAGATAAGAAAGGTTTCAGGTTGTGGGTAACTCCACTGTTTTCCTTCTCACAAGAAAACAATGCAAGTGAGCTGACAGTGTTCTATAGGTAGATTTCTATCCACCAAAACCTTTGCATTTCTTGAGCGAAATACCAGTGGGTACAAATGGGCTACACTCCAGGGACTCTCTAGTTGTAATTTCATGACACTAGAGCTGGCTACTTCAAGCTTCCATGCTCAGTGTCTTGGCATCTGCCAGTATATCCATACAGACTCTCTCTGTCATGCTCTATCATTACTTCAGAAGTCCCCCTTAAACAAAGGGTCTACAAAGATGGAATCATAGACTTGCTCTCCCCACCATGGTCCCTAGGACACATTCCTTTCTGCTCTGACCTCAGTAACTGTGCTAAGTTGGCCCCCATGCAGGCTCCTTTCTGTGTGTGTGTGGTTAAAGGAGGTTAATAACCACAGTCTCCTTTGTTTATGATACTCACTAATCCTCAGGCTGAAGCCAGGTAGTCTGTTGTGTCTAATGAGCTCTGAGTGACACATACCAAGTTCTCCAAGTGGTCCTTGAAGCACCCCTACTAAGGGTTGAGATGAAGAGGAAGCATTCTCTTCCCCTCCCCAGAGGTGGTTGGGGGACCCAGCCCTCCATCACTGGGGCTACAAAGAATGTTTCCTTGATTTCTTCACCTTCAGTTCTTGGATTCTGTCTTGGCTGAGTGCTGTGCCAAGGATCACAGAGGCAGATTTTGTCCATCTTTCTGGTATACTGTCCATGAGTTGGGCAGCCTCTCACTTAGGGATGTGGGATATTTAGCACAAAGATTTTATTTTTGTCCCTTGGAATCTCAGCCTAAGAGACAAAAACAAAGAACTCACTTTACCTTTAAATGGCATGTTAGTTAATCAAGAAAAAATAAATGTTCCTTAGACTCTCTTGTCCTACACATCACAGACAATCACAGCATAATACTTTGTCATACTCCTAACCGAAAAATCGGAGTTTTGTACATGGAGGTGTCTTTCCCGAGACTGTCTAGGGCTCTGGAAGGCAGGAGGCTGCTACGGACCTCTCTATCTGTATGTAGGTTCACACTACAGTCATTTGAAGTTAAGAGGGACCAAATTGCCAGCTGTTGATGGGTCACAGCGATTTGAAGTCCTAATAAAATATTGGCTATTTGTTTAAGGAAAATCCTATCTTTAAATGTTGTAATTTTATCTTGGAAAGATGTCTATGTAAAAATCATTTAATGGTCATTATTTTCAAGAGTATTGGTCTTGCTGGATAAAAGTATGCCTGCAAAGAGAAATATCCAACTTTGCTAATCTATAACTTCTGGGGACATTTAAAGTAAAAAAAGAAAAAAAATTAAACAGCAGTGTCACTATACATGCTAATTCAGAACAGATCAAAAATAAAAATACAAATGCTTGGAAATAAAGCAATAATATTAGATAATACCATGATTATGATGATATCATTGCACATATTTATGGTTGAATAAGCCCATCTAATTATTCTGACTTCATCTTCTCTTGGCACGCAATAATTTCTGTCAATTTGCAGAAAATCTGATAACTACATGATAGGAAACTAATGGCCGAGAAGGCTGAAATGAAGTCATGTCAGGCAGAAGTAATGTTAAGCACCGGTGCTTGAAGATAAACCCTGTAACTATTTATTCTACATGATTCTGGCAAGTCTTCTGAACTCACCAGTATATTCCAGTGGGAGTCAGTAAGGTTCCTAACAATTACGGATGAGCTGATGGTGCATCAGCCCTGAGGCAAGGAGAAGGAGAGGCTCTGCAAGACATAGCTCTAAAATTAGCAGTCCTTTACTAAGCACCAACTGTATGCAAGCTCTGGGAAGACAGGGATAGAGAAGGATGATACAAGATTTATTCCCATACTTAAATAACCTATATAGCGTTTAGTGGGTGTAAATAGAGATGCATGCAAATGATCCAAAATAATAGAAATTTTGCTAGAGGATAGAGTGTGGCCAACTCTGAAGCTAGAACTTTCAATTTGATAGGACTATTTGCAGATGTTAATGCCCTAAGTTGAAGTCTCAGCAAAAATTAGACAGTTAACGGCTACCAGTGAATGTTTGCAGCACTGAAGAAACAGCTCCAAGCAGACCAACATCTATAGTGGCAGGGCATATGAACCCTGACCTCTCACCAAGGAGCAATTCACAATAGGCTCCTTTTCCTGGTCTCTAAACCTGAGATGTAAGGGTGCCTGGGTGGTTCACTTGGTTAGCATCTGCCTTCATCTCAGGTCATTATCTCAGCATCCTGGGATCAGCCCTACATCAGGCTCCCAGCTCAGCAGGGAGTTTGCTTCTGCTTCTCCCTCTCCTTCTGCCTCTCTCCACCCAATCTCCCCTTCCCACCTCTCTCCAGCTCATGCATGCTCTCTTTCTCAAAATAAATAAATAAAATCTTTAAAAAATAAAACTGAGATGCAAAGATAAAAAGTATCCATTTGACTTAATCCCAGTCAAGAAACTCTATTCCATCAAATAAAAAAAATAGTCTGTTGGCACAAAAATTCATTTAAGTAAAAATGAAAATAAACATAATAAAGGAGAATTAAATGTATGTAAAGTGCACACAGGTTTGATCTTCAACAGATCTGACTAATGGACTTCATGATATTGGGCAGGCTACTGAACCTTTCAATCCCAATTTACTTGCCAATAAAATGGGCAGTTACAAAGATCTATAGAACATTTTTAAAGCACTTACCTCAGTGCATGGCACACAGAAAGTACCTTGTACTTGAGACTCAAAATGAAGATGCAACAGCAAATTTGTATTTTATCACAAATGTAATACAAATACTGATTTTAGTCACTGATAAATATTCATCAAGTGCTTGTTATTCCTAAATACCATTTTAGATGTTAGGTATTCAGAGATGATAAACTGACCCAGCTCTTATTAAGGGTTTTATATACTAGTTAGGGAAAACACAAAAGCAACAAATAAATAAAAGCATGACATGAAACAGAAGATGCAAGAAAATCGCAAAGGATGGACATGTTGTAAATGCTAAATATGGTTGTCCCTTGAAGAGCACAGGCTTGACCTGTGTAGGTGCACTCATATGGTGATTTTTTAAATAGATATAGTACAGTACTATAAATGCATTTCTCTTCCTTATGATTTTTAATAACATTTTCTTTTCTCTAGTTTATTTTAATGTAAGAATACAGTATAATATATATAACATACAAAATATAGTTTGACTGACTATGTTATTGGTAAGGCTTCTGGACAGCACTAGGCAATGAGTAGTTTAAGTATTGGGGAACTCAAAAGTTATATGTGGATTTTCTATTGCCCAAGGGATAGGTGCCTCTAACCACCCACCCTCACATTGCTCAAGGATTCGCTATAGTCATGGATATATTTTATGCTGTAACTATTGTGTAAGTCTAGTATTAACTGGAAATTCCTCTTCATCAGAATACTAGAAAATCCTGACCTGAGAGTGGGTAGGGATTTCAAGTTAGGTTAGCATGTTGCTGGCCAGGATTTACTTCTTTCATTGTTCTTGTTTTCCATGACATGTCCCAATTTTATGTTATGCCCCATTGTTTATTTCCTGTTATCAGAGCTAGAAGGATAACTATCTTGGTCTCCCCGTCTCTCTCATTCTCTCTCTCTTTTTTTCCTGAAGTTCTAATTTCAACGTAAGAGCAATTTTGCCAACCTACATGGACTCTTCTACTATTTTGTCATTACTCATCTCTGTATATCCCTAATTCCTGTTGTTTAAATCTATACAACATTCTGGATCTTCTCTGGGAAAAATAAATTTTCTTTAAAATGATAACAGAGATTTTATACATAATCTTGTAATCACAAAACAAAATAAAATGTGTGTTTCTAGTTGGGTGTTAACCAGTATTAACCCACCATTGCTCAAAAGACTTTTATGCCCTTTGTTTCTTCAAAATTCTATCCTAATAATTTCCAAACCCAGCTGCAGGGGCTAATTTTAAAACTATCATTTGAAAACAAAATCTTACCTGGGTAGGAATTTTCAGTTTAAAATCATATATTCACTGAGGTGCCTGGGTGGCTCAGCCAGTTAAGTGTCCAACTCTTGGTTTCAGCTCAGGTCATGATCTTAGGGTCATGGGATCTAGCCCTGCATCAGGCTCCATGCTCAGTGGGGAGTCTACTTGAGATTCTCTTTCTCCCTCTGCCCCTCCCCCTGCAGGCACTCACTCACTCACTCTCTTTCTGCCTCAAATAAATAAATAAATCTTTAAAAAAGAAAATCACATACTCAGGACATATTAATAAGAATGCATTTCTCTGTTATCTTGAATGTATCTACATTTGGGTGCCAGGTGTCAGAACATAACATAAATCCATGGCACAAACTGACACAGGAATACTTAGTAATTTGCAACCACTCTGGAAAACAGCATGGAGGTTCCTCAAAAAATTGAAAATAGAGCTACCTTATGACCCAGCAATTGCACTACTGGGTATCTATCCTAAAGATACAAACGTAGTGATCCAAAGGGGCACGTGTACCCGAATGTTTATAGCAGCAATGTCCACAATAGCCAAGTTATGGAAAGAACCTAGATGTCCATCAACAGATGAATGGATAAAGAAGAAGTGGTATATATATACGATGGAATACTATGCAGCCATCAAAAGAAATGAAATCTTACCATTTGCGACGACATGGATGGAACTAGAGCGTATTATGCTTAGCGAAATAAGTCAACTGGAGAAAGACAACTACCACATGATCTCCCTGATATGAGGAAGTGGAGATGCAACGGGGGTGGGAGTTAAGGTGGTAGGAAAAGTAAAAATGAAAGAAGATGGGATCGGGAGGGAGAAAAACCAAAAGAGAATCTTTTTAAAAAAAATTAAAATAAAGTAAAAAAAAAATCAATAAAAATCAATAAAAATAAAAAATAAAAATAAATTAAAAAAAAATTGCAGTCATCACCATGTGACAGAAGGAGGTTAAAGATAGCCTCTGTATTGTGTGATACTTCTTTTTTTGCAAATATTGATCACTACAGAAGCAGAACTTACAAATGTGACCATCCTGTCAGTTTTATTTCCATAGTCTCCTAGTCAGTCTCCCTGCCTCCAATCTTACCTATCACTATTATATCCTCCCTGATGTAGTCATTATTGTTCTTTAAAGAGAAAATAATAATAATAATAATGTTGGAGCATCTGGTTGACTCAGTCAGTTAAGCATCTGCCTTTAGCTCGGGTCTCGGGTCTCAGGGTCCTGGGATTGAGCCCCTCATCAGACTCCGCACTCAGTAGGGAGTCTGCTTCCACCTCTCCCTCAGCTCCACCCCTCACACATGCTCTCTCACTCTCTCTCAAATAAATAAAATCTTTAAAAAAAATGAATTAGGGGGCACCTGGGTGGCTTACTGGGTTGAGCCACTGCCTTTAGCTCGGGTCATGATCTCAGGGTCCTGGGACTGAGTCCCGCATCAGGCTCTCTGCTCAGCAGGGAACCTGCCCCCCCACCCCCGCCTGCCTCTCTGCCTACTTGTGATCTCTCTCTGTCAAATAAATAAATAAAATCTTTAAAAAAATGAATTAGTATGACAATGTCATATTAGAGGAAGTTTCACAGTGCAATGTATACAAATATTTAACACCTTTGAAGAGCAAAGCTCCAAGTTAAGACAAAGTCACCGAACTAGCTCTGTGACAGTTTGCAGTGATCAATCCATGTGATTTATGGCACACAATTTGTTTGATAGTGCAGTTATTTGGGTTCTTTGTTTCTACACTTGGAGAATAAAATCAGAACACATAAAGATAAAAGGAAAGGTGTTCACTCAATTCATAGTTGATGGCTAGAACATATTACAGAAATGTCGAAATAGAAGGGGACTGATAAGTTTGGGCAATGAAAAGGAAATTAAGTGGGCTGTCCACAGCACTGACTAGGCAGTAGAGCCATAATCTTGTTCACCCACATTGAAGGTCCCCTCTGCTCTACAAGAATAATTGTCCACACAGGTCACCAAGTGTTCATATCGGAACTGTTGCTTGGAGAGTTGACAACTTTGTCTTAGTACATTTGAAATCACTTTTTTTTTTTCTTGTTTGATCGGCATTGCTGCCACGGAATTCTCATTGGCCTCAATTACCACATTGCTCTCTTCATTAAGAAAAGAAGTGTCCTTGGAAGTCTAGAAATTATCTGTTTTCCCTCTACCTCTGTTCCAATTTTCTTTCCAAAAAATTAATTTGAATTAATTTGATCCTCATTCAGAAGCTCTTTAGCAGCTTTCCAAGATAAAGCCCACAGGGCATACAAGGGACATGCAAGTTTCTCTAATTTTCAGTTTCACCAAAGCATCATTTTTTCCAGGTATATAAAAATCCCTACAGATTCCCAAGTCTACCAGGGAATTTGTGTACATTCTGTTCCCTTTCTGACTCTCCTCTTCTTAGTCCTTTTTTAGGATCTTGCTCTATGCCACCCTCTGGGTAAAGCCTTTCATAAATGGTCACCAGCTTTTCTGTACTCCCCTAGTCTATGCCCGTATTATATAATGTTTTACAGTCACTGGGGTCTTTTGCCCTCAGATTCAACTTCCCACCCCACTATGAACTTCTAGAAACCGTGACAGAGTTGTCCTCTGCTTTGGTTGCCTTATCCTTCATATAGTGCCTGATTTTTTTCCTCTCTGACACTATCTCCTGAAAGCATTCCTAGTACCAGATAAGTCCCTCTGTGTGTAGCCCTGCCCACACTGGTCTATATCACACACACACACACACACACACACACACACACGCCAAAAGTTAATGTGATTAAAAAAGAAAACATCAGAATCTTAGGGAGAAAGAAGTCTTCAGTCTGTTTCCATTATCGTTAGAATAAAACCCAATTGTGTATTTATTACAGAGATGTAATTCTACGCTATAAATCAAGGAAAAGGTGTTCAGAGAGTGCATTTTCAAAACAAATTTAGAGATAATGCCATAACAGGCTTTGGTTTTTCTAATGAATATTCCAAAGTGTTTAGTTGTTGTGCATTTAGTGGCAATGTACTATATCCTGCCATTAATACACATATTCTAGTAAAAATGTTTGACAGAATATGGTGCAGCAATAATAATAATTTGTACTTATAGCTCAAAACTAATAGCTCAGAGCACCCCACAATGTGCTGTTTAATTTCTGCTCATGCCCATATGCTACTTATTTCAAGTCCATTCATCCTGCAAGGTATATGAGTATATGACTTTCACTAAAATAATAAAAATAAATGAAATGTTTAATATGAAAAAAACTGAATACTTTTTTTACAACTGTCTAGAATAACTGGAGAGCTGGTGGCTGGGGAAGGAAACCTAAAGAATATTTATTTGTTTTTTCTCTACGCTCTAGGACCATGTGGTACAGGTGAGTGCAAATCGGTTCTTGCGGATGATGTGCTTGTTTGACTAACTGACTTTAACTGGAGTTTTGAGAGTCAAATTTCTGATTATAATTCAGGAAGTGTCCCCTCCCCCACCACATTTTCTCTGATAACCTCAGTAAACAGCACCCATGGAGGGGAGAAACAGACAACTTACTTTGTATAGTAATTGGTCTGGAGATCTCTATAAAGGATTGCAAGACTTATCGCTAAATCCGTCTTCTCTTTGGGGATCTCTGGGTTTTCCCAGTCTTTGGCTGGCTTCTGAATATACCTTTGGACAGAAAGCCAAGGTTTTGCCATGCTCACCTTGTTTGGTTTCCTTCTCTCAGAATCATAGCCCTATACTGGACATTGTGAAGGCATAGTGAAGATCTTAGTTATTGGCTAACATCTAAAAACAGGTCAAATATTTTTGCCCAATTTTCTAGTTGTCGTCCAGTGAGATAATATTTTACTTCCTGCTACTCCCCCGCCATCAGTAGCAGTCAGTTTCTCTTAATAAACATATATTTATTAAAATGTTCTTCTAGTCTTAGGCCTGGCAAACTACGTTTTACCAGAAATTCTTTTTATCCCAATTGTCAAGTGTATTTTTGTATCATTTTTTCTTAATATCCTCTCATTCTTTCATGTCTGCCGTATCTATTGTGTTCTCCCCTTTCTCATTCCTGATACTTAAAATTTTAAGTTCTCTTTTATTCCTCCATCAGTAGGGTTGGAGCTCTATTAAACTTTGTTTGTTAATATGGTGTGATACAGATTTCTTTTCCATTTCAGGAATAGATGCTCTTTGGCAAAATCCAAAGCCAGTGAGGAGGGGAAGTACAAGAGGAGTATGAATGAAACATTTGGGGCAGAGGAATCCAGTCTCTCACATTGAGAAGCTTCTTGTTCTGATACCCTGCTTAAACCAAATTCCATGTATCATCTACATTAACTCATATCTGTTCACCCTTTGACCATACAAGGGGCACTGCCCTGTTTCCTCATATTTGTTGGGATTACAGAGGAAAAATATAGGCAAACTTGATGGAAGTAATAGCTTCAGGTTGAGTATTTTATTCCATTGTTCAAAATCATCCCACATGGGAATGATTTATTGGGCATAAGCACCAGTTTACCATTATTTCTGGCCTCTTCCTTTTGTCTTCAACACTTCCCCACCTATCTCTATCCCCGCAGCCTTCAATTTTTTCCTTATCCATTCATAGGTGGGCATTTATGCTTTTTGTGTGCTAACTGCAGTCAGCATGGCTCTGCAAAATTAGGGATGGTTCAGAACCTGAAGGTCCAGTGATATTCTTAAGCAAGACAGTCTAGTTATCTATTTGCCTTGTCCTTTGCAATCTGTCTTTAGCACATTTTCAACGGAAAAGTCCCATGAAGCCACATTGTTTCCTTAGAATAAGACCAATCAACCTCAGAAATGTGTTCTATAAATTTTTTCCTAAATATTATTTTATATAGTATTCTACACAAATGAGTTTTTGTTCTGTCTCCAAATTTGCAATATCTCACACATGTATAAATGTGTGTCTTGGCACAGACACAAATACAAACCATCCATATATAATGTATATATTGATACACTTATGTACATATATTTATGTCAATATTTTTCAATAGAATAAATGTCATTTAACAGTGATTTCTTAGACAGAATGAGTGTGGGAGGTAATGAGGGGGAAGGATGACTTACATACTTTCATTTTCTTTAAATTTTTTTCACTGAGCTTATAATAATTTTTTTCTTAAAATAAATGTATTAAAAAATTCATGCCTATTCTGTGTTCTGTTTTACATATTTTGGGTTTTTTTTTTTCACTATCATGAAAGAACACATTGATAGTTTAAGCTTTATATACTCTAATATCCTGGCCTGCGTTTTGTGGATTGTCTCATTGACGTATAATTCATTTTAGTCATTTTCTTAATGTAATACACAGCTCTCAAAACTTCTGGGCTCCCTGTTTACCTCAGGATGAAATGTGTGCAAATGGCATTATTTACTTGCAGAAAATTCAAAAATCTCCAAACAACCTCTTCTCTCCTCAGCATAAATGGAAGCAAGCATTAAATACCTTTGAATCAGGAGCACCTGGGTGGCTCAGTGGGTTAAAGCCTCTGCCTTCAGCTCAGGTCATGATCTCAGGGACCTGGGATTGAGCCCCACATCAGGCTTTCTGCTCTGCAAGAAGCCTGCTTTCTCCTCTCTCTCTGCCTGCCTCTGTCTGTCAAATAAATAAATAAAGTCTTAAAAATAATAATAATAAATAAATAAATAAATAAATAAATACCTTTCAATCAGATTAGTCATTGAGCTGTCAGTCTACATTTGGATATCTATATTCAACAATCATATTTCCTTGGAATTTAATGAGCTTGATCAAATTTATAGTTTAAGACCTTGAGTAAATAATTATTATATAAGCAATTACACTTTGTGACCATAATAATGAAAATATAAGAAGCTCAATTTGTGTTCAATGTGGAAGTTTAAAAGAAAAGACAGTTTTTAAAATGTCAACTTAAGAGGGAGGAGTCAAGATGGCGGAGAAGTAGCGGGCTGAGACGACATCAGACAACAGGAGATCAGCTAGATAGCCTATCAAACCATTCCGAACACCTACAAATCCAACAGGAGATCAAAGAGAAGAAAAACAACAATTCTAGAAACAGAAAATCGACCACTTTCTGAAAGGTAGGACCAGCGGAGAAATGAATCCAACGCGACGGGAAGATAGACCCCAGGGGGAGGGGCCGGCTCCCGGCAAGCGGCAGAGCACAAAATCAGAACTTTTAAAAGTCGGCTCCACGGAGGGACATCGCTCCAGAGGCTAAACTGGGGTGAAGACCTCACGGGGACAACGTGGACTCAGGTCCCACGGGGTCACAGAAGGATCGGGGGTGTCTGAGTGTCGCAGAGCTCACAGGTATTAGAGTGGGGAAGTCGGCTGCGGAGACAGAGCCGAGATTTCCTAGTGGTCTGTGACACGGACCAGTGCTCGGTGGCACTGGCCGGTGCTCTGTGCGAGGGGTCCCCACAAGATACGGGGAGACTCCGACCCGGGAGAGCTCAGGGATCTACGGGGTTCGGAGACTCCAGGTGGGACTCTGCCAGAGACAGAGACACTTGGTCACAGGCTGGGTGAGTTCGGAGCACTCCCAGAAGCCAGTGAGACGGGACTGATTACGCATGATTTTCTCCAAGCTCGTGCGGTCTCCGAGCGCGCACAGTCTCCCAGCGCAAACGGAGGCTGGGGAGACGGGAGTGATTAAACGCTTTTCTATGAAGGCGCACTGAAGACTGGGACCTCTAGCTCTCGGCTCCTCTGAACTGGAGATTGGGAGGCCGCCATTGTCATTCCCATCCTCCGGAACTCTACGGAAAGTGTTCAGGGAACAAAAGCTCCCGAAAGCTAACCTGAGAGGATTACTTAGCCCTGCCCCTGGTAAGGGCGGTGCAATTCCGCCTGGGGCAAAGACACCTGAGAATCACTACAACAGGCCCCTCCCCCAGAAGATCAAAGAAATCCAGCCAAGACCAAGTTCACTTAACAAGGAGAACAGCGGATTCCTATCCGGACAAAATGACAAGGTGGAAAAACTCACCACAAAAAAAAGAGCAGGAGACAGGACCGAAGGCTAGGGACCTAATCAATACAGACATTGGTAATATGTCAGTTCTAGAATTCAGGACGACAATTCTCAAGGTTCTAGCCAGGCTAGAAAAAGGCATGGAAGATATTAGAGAAACCCTGTCCGGAGACATAAAAGCCCTTTCTGGAGAAATAAAAGAACTAAAGTCTAATCAAGTTGAAATAAAAACGCTATTAATGAGGTGCAATAAAAAATGGAGGCTCTTACTGCTAGGATAAATGAGGCAGAAGACAGAATTAGTGATATAGAAGACCAAATGACAGAGAATAAAGAAGCTGAGCAAAAGAGAGACAAACAACTACTGGAGCACGAGGGGAGAATTCGAGAGATAAGTGATGCCATAAGACGAAACAACATTAGAATAATTGGGATTCCAGAAGAAGAAGAAAGAGAAATAGGAGCAGAAGGTATACTGGAGAGGATTATTGTAGAGAATTTCCCTAACATAGCAAGGGGAACAAGCATCAAAATCCAGGAGGTGCAGAGAACACCCCTCAAGGTCAATAGGAATTGGCCCACACCCCGCCATCTAATAGTAAAATTTACAAGTCTTAGCGACAAAGAGAAAATCCTGAAAGCAGCACGGGACAAGAAGTCTGTAACGTACAATGGTAAAAATATTAGATTGGCAGCAGACTTATCCACAGAGACCTGGCAGGCCAGAAAGAACTGGCATGATATATTCAGAGCACTAAACGAGAAAAACATGCAGCCAAGAATACTTTATCCAGCTAGGTTATCATTGAAAATAGAAGGAGAGATAAAAAGCCTGCAGGACAAACAAAAACTGAAAGAGTTTGTAAACACCAAAGCAGCCCTACAGGAAATATTGAAAGGGGTCCTCTAAGCAAAGAGAGACCCTAAAAGTATTATCAGAAAGGAACAGAGACATTATACAGTAACAATCACCATACAGGCAATACAATGGCACTAAATTCATATCTCTCAAAAGTTACCCTGAATGTAAATGGGCTAAATGCCCCAATCAAAAGACACAGGGTTTCAGAATGGATAAAAAAACAAAACCCATCCATATGCTGCCTACAAGAAACTCATCTTAGACCTGAAGACACCTCCAGATTGAAAGTGAGGGGGTGGAAAACAATTTACCATGCTAATGGACATCAGGAGAAAGCTGGGGTGGCAATCCTTATATCAGATCAATTAGATTTTAAGCCAAAGACTATAATAAGAGATGAGGAAAGACACTACATCATACTCAAAGGGTCTGTCCAACAAGAAGATCTAACAATTTTAAATATCTATGCCCCTAACATGGGAGCAGCCAACTATATAAACCAATTAATAACAAAATCAAAGAAACACATTGGCAAGAATACAATAATAGTTGGAGACTTTAACACATGCCTCACTGAAATGGACAGATCATCCAAGCAAAAGATCAACAAGGAAATAAAGGTCTTAAATGACACACTGGACGAGATGGACATCACAGATATATTCAGAACATTCTACCCCAAAGCAACAGAATACACATTCTTCTCTAGTGCCCATGGAACATTCTCCAGAATAGATCACATCCTGGGTCATAAATCAGGTCTCAACCGGTATCAAAAGATTGGGATCATTCCCTGCATATTTTCAGACCACAATGCTCTGAAGCTAGAACTCAATCACAAGAGGAAATGTGGAAAGAGCACAAATACATGGAGACTCAACAGCATCCTTCTAAAGAATGAATGGGTCAACCAGGAAATTAAAGAAGAATTGAAAAAACCATGGAAACAAATGATAATGAAAACAAAATGGTCCAAAATCTGTGGGACACAACAAAGGCAGTCCTGAGAGGAAAATATATAGCGATACAAGCCTATCTCAAGAAACAGGAAAGGTCTCAAATACACAACCTAACCCTACACCTTAAGGAGTTCGAGAGAGAACAGCAAAGAAAGCCTAAACCCAGCAGGAGAAGAGAAATAATAAAGATCAGAGCAGAAATCAATGAAATAGAAACCAAAAAAACAATAGAACAAATCAATGAAACTAGGAGCTGGTTCTTTGAAAGAATTAATAAGATTGATAAACCCCTGGCCAGACTTATCCAAAAGAAAAGAGAAAGGACCCAAATAAATAAAATCATGAATGAAAGAGGAGAGATCACAACCAACACCAAAGAAATACAAACAATCATAAGAACATATTATGAACAACTCTATGCCAACAAATTCGACAATCTGGAAGAAATGGATGCTTTCCTAGAGACATATAAACTGCCAAAACTGAACCAGGAAGAAATAGAAAACCTGAATAGGCCCATCACCAATAAGGAGTTTGAAACAGTCATCCAAAATCTCCAAACAAACAAAAGCCCAGGGCCAGATGGCTTCGCAGGGGAATTCTACCAAACATTTAAAGAAGAATTAATTCCTATTCTCCTGAAACTGTTCCAAAAAATAGAAATGGAAGGAAAACTTCCAAACTCATTTTATGAGGCCAGCATCACCATCACCTTGATCCCCAAACCAGACAAGGATCCCATCAAAAAAGAGAATTACAGACCAATATCCTTGATGAACACAGATGTGAAAATTCTCACCAAAATACTAGCCAATAGGATCCAACGGTACATTAAAAGGATTATTCACCAGGACCAAGTGGGATTTATTCCAGAGCAGCAGGGTTGGTTCAACATCCGCAAATCAATCAATGTGATACAGTACATTAACAAAAGAAAGAACAAGAACCATATGATACTCTCAATAGATGCTGAAAAAGCATTTGACAAAGTGCAACATCCCTTCCTAATCAAAACTCTTCAAAGTGTAGGGATAGAAGGCACATACCTCAATATTATCAAAGCCATCTATGAAAAACCCACGGCAAGTATCATTCTCAATGGCGAAAAACTGAGAGCTTTTCCGTTAAGGTCAGGAACACGGCAGGGATGTCCGCTATCACCACTGCTATTCAGCATAGTACTAGAAGTCCTAGCCTCAGCAATCAGACAACAAAAATAAATTAAAGGCATCCAAATCGGCAAAGAAGAAGTCAAACTATCGCTCTTTGCAGATGATATGATACTATATGTGGAAAACCCAAAAGGCTCCACTCCAAAACTTCTAGAGCTTGTACAGGAATTCAGTAAAGTGTCAGGATATAAAATCAATGCCCTCTCCCTCTCCCCTTCTGTGTCCCTCTCTTGCTATGTCTGTCCAAAAAATAAATAAAATATTTAAAAAAAATCAAATTTGAAAGTCAGCATTTCTGTTCCACTAGCCATATTTCAGAGGCTCAAGAGCCACTTATGGGCTAGTGGTTACAAGGTCCACAGTGCAGATAATAGAACATGTCTGCTATCCAGAAGAATTCTACTGGGGAACACTACCACAAAACAAATGCAGCCATGGCCTCTTTTCCTAATTCATTCATCATTTTGCATGTGTTTTTGATATTTCAGTCTATTCTATACTTGTCTTTCTAAGCATTGGAGAACTACATTAAGATATACATTTTTCTTTTTCCCCATTGATGCTATACGTAAGTTTCCTGCAAACATGCTTGGACATCAGGCCACCTCCAGTTCAGATTTCTTAGACCAGCCTATGCTGACTTGTTTCCATTTCCTGCCAATCCAAGTTGCTAAAGCTCTATTATGCCTGAAGCCTGGAGATCAGAGTTATTAAAGTGAGTCACCACAAGAGAAAAAAATGTTTTCTGATGTTGTGTTTTAGAAGAAGATGCGAGTAAAATTATATTCCCTGATAGGGAAAGACAGATATGAAAGACCAGGATGGTGAATACTTTATTCTGGCTCCTGATTTTATCCTTTGTTGTTCTTGATTTTGTAAACATTTTTTTTTTTTTTTTTAGAATTTTCTTTTCTGTTTTGATCATCGATATTGTTACTCAACTGCTCACTAAACTTTTCTTCAATTGTCCTCCTCTTCAACATTTGGGTATTTAGTATTTTTTGTTCCTTTATGACTGCAATCCCATAACCATGAATTTGTTTCATGTAGGGATCATAATTCAAATTTTCTCCTTCTCTGGAGTGTAGCCAAACTGACTTACTTATTAACTCTCTTCCAATTTGTTTGGAAAGTTCCTTTTAATTCTTTAAAACTTAAAAATTCATTATATTATGCATATTGAAGGTAAATATTGCAGAAGGAATGTACCTTTACTATGTTAGTGATACGTGCATACTTAAGTTTCTAAGTATGCAATGTGCTAACAGTCTTGCCTGAACATGAAAAAAAAATATATAAATATAAACAAAATGCAGTAAATGCATATAGCCTTTAAAAATCTTATTACAGCTCTTATGTTCAGGAAAGAAATGATGTTAAACCAGATGGCAATAACATTGTGCCTCTTCAATTCCCAAAACATGTTTCTGAAAATCAATTGATTTAGAATTCCAGCCTTTACTTTTAGCCAATAGTCACAATAGCAATGAACAATATACAAGTTCAGAATCTTCTTATCAGAAATGCATGTGAGCAGCATTATACAGCTGCACTAACATACAATGAAGGAAAACGGATTCTTCTTTCAGCCTTAAAATCTGAGACCTTTGCTATTTTCTTATCTTTGTAATATGCTAATAATCAAATCTAGGCAGTCTTCTGCGAAAGTGATACCTCCCTTGACAGAATTAGAAAGGGATACACATATTTCTTTGATTTGAATGACCACTAAGAATGAAGCAGGGGCAAGATGCAAGATCTTGCCTATAAATTGTCTTTGCAGGTGTTGCAAACTACTTTTTCCAATAATCTAGCTTTTTCCAGATACGTTGTGCCTGGCCTTACCCAAGCCACATCTGTAGTGAAGTGGACACATTTTTTACTTTTAATAGATGTTTTGGTTTTGGAGAGATATAACATCAGTGTGGTTCAGATTAACAGCAGCTTAGTGAGTCTATGTCTATTCCAGGAGCAAGCATGCATTCTGGACATGGCAGTGCTAGTCCGTCTACAACATACACTCACAATGCCTGGGGTAACTGTGACCTAGGCTAATGAATTGTGGAAAGATAATTTCCTCTGCCTATTTTTCCCTTTAAACAAATTGCAGCCTCATATTTCAACCAAATGACCTTTCTAAAACTCCACAGTGACTAATTATAAGAGAATGAGAGGGAATTTACTATTAACAGAAATGAGATTAAGTTTTGCCATAACCTTGGGAAGCAACATAGCCAATGATGTTTATAATCTGAGGTGATTCGAAGGGGGTCTCCTCCAAAGGCTGTTGCAGATTGCTCCTGGCACTGTGCTGCTGAGCTGAGTCTATCCAATGCCACAACATCAGCAGCTTAAATTCCCTGTCTGGTTTTTATGTTTCTAATAATCTTCAATTTAGTAATGTTGAAAGGAAGGAGGGAATAAAGAGCAACAGAGAGGATGGGGGATAAAAATGACAATATGAGAAAATAGAAATAAAAAAAGGTAACAGAATAAATGAAATATAACTATTTATTCATCCCCAAAATATTTTTTATGAACTTATTATTTATAATTTATAAAGCATGAGGTTCTGGTATTCAGAGGGCAGAATGAAAGTGACATGCATTGTTCCCAGCTTGGAGGTGCCCATAGTCAAGCTGGAGAGATAAACCAAAAATAAGAAAGCAAGTAAATAATAACATAATCGCAACTTGTGAAGTAGTCTAAAGAAAATGAATAAGATACAGAGATAGTTAATACTAAGAAATTCTCTAAAAATAAGAGAATAGGTTTCAGATTTAAGCAGAAGGACAAGAAGGACCTGGACATTGCAAGATCTTAGAAAAGAGGAAAAGGGAACAGTGTGCATGAAGTCTAGGAATATCAAGAAGGTGAGTTCATATGATAATGGTACATAAGAGACTAATAAGATGGAGAATGGAAGTGCCACATGGAGAATCAAAGGAAGGGGAGTTGAAGACATCAGATCCTCTGTAGTCTTGGATGGCAGATCAATATATTTGATACCAAGTGATGGGATTCCTCCAGGGTTTTGAGTACATGACATGTCTGATTTATATGTTATGGAGAGTGGATGGATTGGGCATGGACCAAATGGGAAGGATAGAGTTGAGTAAGATGATTGCATCAGTGTGTAGGCACAAGATGGCAATGTGGTGGGGGTGCAGAGTGAAACAGACATGGAGAGGTATGGCAAATACTTTAGAAGCAAACAGCATTAGATTTGCTGATGGACTGGATGTGAGGTGTGGAGAATTTCAAAACATTTCCCAGATTTTGGACTTGAGAAACTTGGTTGATGAATTTAAATATGTTGAGTAGGTTATTGTCAGTTCTAGAGCTTTGAAAATATATCAATGCTAGTAAATTAGTCATAGTTCTCCAGAGAAATAGAACCAATAGGATAGATACAGTATAGATATAGACACAGATATATATTGAGATATATAGTATTGATAGATAGATATGTACATACATACATACATATTGAGAGAAAGAAAGAGAAAGTAATTTTATTATAAGAAATTAGTTTATACAATTATGGATTATGGAAAAGACATATCTCAAGATCTGCTGCCCATAAGCTGGAGACCACAAGTTGAACATGGATGTGTATTTTCAGTCCCAGTCAGAAGTGCTGAGAACCAGAAATGCCCATGATGTGCTTTCAATCTGAAAGCCAGCAGTCCCGAGACCCAAGAAGACCCAATCTTTCAGTTCAATTTCAAGGGTAGGAAAAAACTGATGTCCCAGATCAAAAACAGTCAGACAGAAGGACTTATCTCTCACTCGGCCTTTTTGTTCTATGCAGACTCTGAACTGATTAGATGAGACAAACTGTTTTACACACTCCACCAATTCAACTGTTAATCCATTCCAGAAACTTCTTCACCAGACACACCCAGAATAATGTTTGATTACATATTTAGCCACCCAGTGGTCCAGTCAAATTGACACATAAACAACCGCCATAGCTAGAAATAGAAATTTGAGAGCTAGGACAATAGAGGCAGTATTTAAGCCATGGGGATGAATGAGCTAACACAGAACTAAGACACAGAGGGAGGAGCAGAGAGCCTAGATCAATCCCTAAGGAACTGCACATTTTAAATGTAGAAGATGCAGGAGGATCCAGAAAAGGATACCAAGAAGGAATAACCTGGTTCTAGGAAAACCTGATGAGTCAGGAGAACTGTCATGAGCTCCCTACTTTCCACTAAATGAAATTCTAATTTTTTGAAAGTTTCTTTGTTTAAGGTTATCTGTGGACCTTCAGGACTCTTCATCTTTTCCACTCTTGATGTGCTCCAGATAACCTTTACCCTAATATGAGTGCACATTTAACTTTTATTCTACTTCTCTTATGACCCACATATTTAAATATGTATTATGTATGTATGTGTGTGTGTGTATATATGTATATACATATATATATTCCATAATATTTAAAAATTGTGTACAGGCTTCTTATGGAACTGGAAGTTCAGCTTCTTGAGTATTCAGATTATTTGTTTGTTTTAATTCCCATGGGACCTTCAGAATATACCTTTTGTATACTGTGATGACTGTGGTCAATGGACACTGCCCTCTAGGTTTCTTGTGCTACAAGTGTGCTAAAAATAACATTTCCCAGATACCTTCCAGTATGTAAGTTAGAGTTTTGCCCAACAGAAATAGCTTGATAATTGGGAAGTAGTAAGTGAAGTACAGGTTGTCTTCCTTCTTTTAGCAACTAGGGCTGTGATGTTAAGAGCAATGGCGGCCTCCACCTTTTGACACTGACCCTTTGCATGATGCATGACAGTGGCAGCAATCAAGGCACCTTGACCTCTGGAGCATGATTGTGTGATGACAGGGTTTTGTCCTTAATAATAGTGTAGAGGTGTCTAACCGACTACCACCTTCCAACAGTTTGGCAAAAATTTTATTTCCTATATTTGTTCAATTTATGTTCAAATTACACAGAGGTGTTTCTGTTTCATTCATTGAACTTTAAGAGACAAACAATAAGGATTCAAAGAAAGGATGTTTGAAGGAACCAATGAAATAAGAAAGCCCAATTATGACAATGTTGTAACATTAACTGCAATGAATTCTAAGTGTTCTCCTAAGTCAGGCTCTGGGATGTCCTACAGCCCAATGGTAAGAACTTTACGAAAGGGAGGTAAGGTTCTAGGCGGTGGACCAGAGAGCTTGATAGTTCCAGGAAAAAAGGTTGACAAAACTTATATCAAAAGTGCATTATTTGATATACTTTTAATATTAAAATGAAAGGGGCTGAAATACTATATGTATGAAATATTAAAATGTTAATGTATATTTATGTCAGATAACAAGAGCCTGCATGTCTGACATCCCAGAGTTGGTTTCTCACTACACATAGGGCCATAGCACTTTCCATATTTTGCTTAGACTTTTACAGTGATAGTACTCTTTATGGTAATAAGACAAGTCTGGCAGCTCAAAGCATTGTGTCCTCACATTACAAAGAACAAAAACAATAATAGAGACCCAAACTTTCTTTATCCTGCTCTTTTTTATACCAAGAACAATCCTTTCCAGAGCTCCAACTTGCCCATGCCAGCTTCAAGAAGGCTGAGGAAGCAAGTGTCTATTCCTATAGAGAATGGAAATGAAGTGTTATAGGTTGAATTGTGTCCCCTAAAATTTTACATATCGAAGTCTTCATCCTCAGTACCTCAGAATTAGAAATACCAATGTTACAGATACATTAGTAAGGTCAGAAGAGGTTATCCTAGAGTAGTGTGGGCTCCTCATATAATATGACTGGTGTTCTTCTCTTTTAGGGTGGGAGGGGCAGAGGGAGAGGGAGAGAGAAAATGGTAAGCAGCCTCCATGCCCAGCACTGAGCCCTACTTGGGGCTTGATATCACAATCCTGAGATCATGACTTGACCCAACATCAAGAGTTGGACTCTTGACTGACTTAACCACCAGGCACCCTGACGAGTGCCTTATAAGAGCATTCATGGGAAGGTTAGACCAATGCTGCTACAAGCTAAGAGACTTCCAGAATCTAGGAGGAGTCTTAGAACAGATCCTTCTTCAGTGACTTCAGAAGAAGGATATACAGCCATGCTGACACCTAGATTTCAGTCTTCTGACCTCCAGAAGTGTGACACCATAAATTTCTTTTGTCCTAAACAACCCAGATTATGGCATTTGTTACATCTCCAGGAAACAAATATCTTCAATATTTGTAAAAGCTACATGGTTTTCCTTAAATGTGGTTAGTAACATTTCCTTTAACTTAGATAATTAGTATAGATATCAGATCTATACTTTTTTTTTTTTTGAGGAAGAGAGAGAGAGGGAGCAAACATGCATGCTGTGGGAAGGAGTCAAAGAAGAAGGAGAGAATATTAAGTAGGCTGCATGTCTAGTGTGGAGTCCAATGTGGGGCTCCATACTACCACCCTGAAATCATGACCTAAGCTGAAACCAAGAGTCAAATGCTTAATTCACTGAACTACCCAGGCACTTCTATATTTAATAATATTTTTAAAGAATTCTGAAATATAAGTCAGAGTCATTATAAACCAAGAAATATATTTGACGATTTTTTATGGATTTCTTTTTGTGGATATTTAGTTTCAATTATAATTTTTGTTTATGAAGATAAATCTATTTTATGTAGTTATTCTGTGGCATATTAATTGTCCTTAAGAATGAGGCCATTATCGTTGTACCATCAGCGCACATAGAGGCAGAGCATGTTATTGCAGTTAAGAAATAGGGAGAATAAGGATAATTCATGCAATGCTTTTTGGAAAAGTACAATGCTGAAATTATGAATTTGACTATGTGAGAAATCCTGATTTATACTTATTTAACTTTAGCATCACAACTTATTTTTTCATTTCTAAAAGATAAATTAGAAGAGACACAAAGTTGATTAAGTAAAAATCGATTAATTAAGGCCATCATATTATAGTTGCAAAAAGCATGTGTGACTTCATGACACTTTTGTAAAAATCTAGCCAATATATTATCTGTACTTAGTATGAGGATAAAACCTAATTTCACTCAATCAGTTTATTGTGATAGAATGTTTACTGGCTTAAAAGTAAATAACAGGTTCCTAAAATCCAGCCAAGTAACAAAACTGATGCAAAGGATTCACTCATTTAAAAAAAAAAAAAAAAATCCACAGAAAATGCAAGTGCATCAGAATGGAAAGGTCCTGGAAGAACACAGTGAAAACATTTTTGCTTCAGGAGAAAAAAAAATTAAGTAAATTTTATAAAAACAACATGTCAGGTTTAAAGGAACCACTAGAAGATGCCATTGGCTTGCCTGACTTTTCTTTAAATGAGAAGAATATTATTATGATTCAGGCTCTTGTACCTATTCGCTCTAGTCTTTTTTTTTTTTTTAAACTTAAACTCTTAATAGTCACAGTAATGAAAGTAAAATGAAACAAGACCAAATTTTCTTGGAGCGAATTTCAACTCTAAAGGTTTTCACCTTCTACAAAAGTGCCTGGGCGGCTGTAATTGCTAACAGACAAGCTTGAATGTCTGATTCACACTCATGGCCCTGGCATTTCCTTGTCTCTTAGAAAGAACTGTGGCTCCCAGGTGATTCTATTGCAAGTGACCTATGAAGGTCTTTTCCACCCACGAAAGCAACAAACTCACTCTTTCCAGTTCAGGTGTTGGATTCTGTGGTGCACAGAGCTGATTTTAAATCAAGCTCTTAGAATAGGACCAGAATGTGGATAGGAGGTATCAGCCTCACTTAAGAGAGAGTTCTCTGAAAATAAACATCTTTTTTATCTGTTCAAATCCCAACAGACTTGAGAGAAACAACAACAATACAGCAAAACAAAGCATGGTTGAAATGAAATAATTTGTTTCAAAATCTTGCTCAACCTTGGCTACTATCCATTTGTTTGTATTTAACCTTTTTTTTACAAAATGAATTTTTGCATGTATGAATTTTTGCATGGGTGAAAAGACAACTATAAACAGTGAAAAGGCAGTTCAACCTTTGTGACCAAATTAATAAATAATAAAATCTTGGAAACTTAAAGAAGCCTTCCAAATCTAGTGTTCCTCCATGGATTCCTTAGAAATTCTCCCTGAAACACTTTTCCTCAGTCTCTGCTTGCAAACTTCTGGGGAGGTGGAACTAACAATCTTGAAGAGCTGCCACTGGATTTTGGGACAACTATTATTGTAAGAAATTTCTCTCAGTATTCACTTGGAATGTCCACTTATAGCTTTCTTCTACTAATGGACATTCAAACTTGTCCCCAAAGAAATCTAATTCCTCAAATAGATTCCCGACCTTCCAATATGTGAATCAGGTAAAGTGAAATGTGCATCACTTTAAGATCCTACTTCCTCATTTTTTTTTTTTTTTCTGACCTTTTATCAAACCTGGGTTTGTCAACTTTTCTTCTGAAAGTATAGTCTGGTAGTGGGGTTGCAGACGTGGAGTGAGGTCTACTTGGTTGTGGATATAGTTTTTCAATCAATTCATCTGAGGTCCATGTTGACCTCAATGGTGGCTCAATAACCCTGCTGGGTCCCATTAATTTTATAGCTGGCAAAAATGCCTCTAACATTTTAACCCATGCTGCTGTTCATGCTTGCCTCTCCCTGACTCTTTTGAACCATACGCTTTCTGACCCTGTTACAGAATATCCCATTTAGCTTTATTCAATGTCACTTCTTAAATTCAACCCACCCTTTCAGCTTGTCAGGATGCTTTTGAATCCTGATTCTGTCATTCCCTGTACCAGTTATCTGCCTGAGCTTGTTGTCAGGCACAGATTTGATAACGTGCCTTCTTTGTCCTTATCCAAGTCAATGATAAAAATGCTAAGGGGCCCAAGCCAAGGAAAGAGCAATGGAGCTGGCAGTCCTCCAAGTTGTGAATGCAGTGTGTATTTAAATTTCATTCAACCAGTTGAAAAACCTACTCAACCATATTAAAATTCCATACATGACTCTATCTCGTATGTACAGATATTTTGAATCTGGTCCCTACCTTCTTCCTTGACATTATCTGGTCCTTTATTTTCAGCTCTTGTTGCTTTCCCCCAGACAAGCAATATTTCTTTCTTGTATGGATACTGGGCTCCTTTCCCATCTCAGAGCTTTTGTAATTTTTGTTCCTGTACCTGAATTAGAAGAAGAATTATTCTTCTAACAGATATTTGCATGACTGGCTCCTATTGCTCAGGTCTTAGCGCAAAAATCTCCTCCTGGAGTAGTGTTTCTCATCTCTATTTCTCAAATATTGACATTTCAAGCTGGATATTTCTCACAGGGGAAGGTTTCCCTCAGGAATGTCTTGTGATTTTTAATGTCCAAGTCTTGCACTTCTCTTACTAAAAATATTCTGAAATATGCTATTATTTTGATGCTATTTAGAATGGAATTATCTCATTTTCAACTTATTCTTAAATCTTTTAAATATTTTTTTAAACATGAATCTCAGTGAACATCCTCAATACCGATGGTTAATCAAATAAAATCAGGTGCGGTTCTTTTTTTAAAGAACTGTTTTACAAAAGAAAAACTGCTTGTGTACCTGTTGTTGAATTTAAGGCTGTTTTAGGTATTTCATGGGTATTATGGGTATTATATTATATACAAATAAATGCTCCCATTTTGTTTAAGTAAATTTTTATTCTCCTTCTGATGCTATTCTTAAAATACAGGTCCTATAAAATCACACTTTATAATTTCACACTCAATTCTCAATAATACACTGAGAAATTATGTTAAAATGCCTGGCAGGTATTCTTACAAAACAAAGTGGAAGACAAACAGAGCAATGGTAATTTTTCTCTCATCTGGAACTTGGACTCAAGTAGAAAAATGTGCTGATTTGACTACATGTAGGTGTGACGTGTGTATGCCTTAGCATGAGTGTCAGTGTAAGTGATTTTCTCTCTCTTCCCACCAATTTACTCCCTCCTAGCACCATTGTGACAGAAAAACAAGACTGAGGCTGGGGAGCTCCGTAGCAGCAGTAAAGACATTTACTTGTCCCACTTCCATTTCTTAAAACTTGGCTATTACTTGATCGAAAGCAAATTGAGGGCAGGGACCTTATCTTGTTCAATTTTACGTTCCACATGGCTTTCATTTTAATTATGGAGCAATAAAAGGTATAGAAAGATGTGTCTTCTTTTGGTCTTCTTTTTTTCTTTGAGCTTAGAGACTCTTAATGAACTTCAGTTAACAAGGGAAGTATATACCAAGGTAATAGCAACTTTCTGCTTGAATCTTACAAAAGCAAAAGAAGTCAAGAAGAGCGTTATCTGGCATGTGACAATCTGTGTAAACTATTGATAATCATTCATTAGAATTTAGATTAAAATACTCATGATCATGGTTCTGATTCACAAAGTATTATCCATAGGTATTAAAGCTCAGGTTGACATATAGGCATTAGTGCTCAACTGTGTAAGATCAATTATCATCCGAAATTTGCTGAAAACCACACAGACATACAACTAAACTTTACCTTTAACCTTAAGAGTGTGGATATTCAATTTTATTTATATGGAACCTAGGCTTTGGGCTCTGCCAGAGTACTTTCACAGGCACAACTGTTTTATTGCTATTCAGTATTTCTATATATATTTTTAAACAAAATTGTATTTATATTATGGGTGCTATAAGGAAAAAAGAAGCATATTATAATCAAGAAACAAAGATCTAGAATATACACATAGTGGTCCTCCCTTATCCCCAGTTTTACCTTCCAGGGTTCCAGTTACCTGAAGTCAACCATGGTTGGGAGGCAGATGATTCTCCTTCAGATGTATCTTCAGAAGGTCAATAGAAGAGTAAAGTTATGTCACAATGCCTACATCATTCACCTCACTTCATCTCATTACATAGGCATTTTATCATCTTCTATTATATCACAAGAAGTTTAAGTATAGGACAAGAAGATTTTTTTTTTACTTTTAAAAACAGTTTTATTTATTTGCAAGAGAGACAGCATGAGCAGGGGAAGGAACAGAGGGAGAGGGACAAGCAAACTCCCTGCTGAGCAGGGAGTCTCATTCAGGGCTTGATTCCAGGACCCTGAGATCATGACTTGAGCCGAGCCATACTGTTAACCAACTGAACCACTCAGTTGCTCCAAAGAAGATACTTTTTAATCCTGTATTAACATAATATGTATTATAATGTATTGTTATAATTGTTCTCTTTTATTATTGCGGTGGTCAGTCTCTTACTGACCTCTTACAGTCACTTACTGTGCTTGAATTATAAATTATAAATTATACTTTATCACAGGTATGTATGTATAGAAATAAATATAGCATACATAGAATTTAACACTATCTGTGGTTTCAGGCATGACTGGGGGTGTTGGAATGTTTCTTCTGCAGATGAAATGATGGGAGGCTATCATATATATATATATATACACACATTTATGTATATATATATAGATTATATAGATGTTATATGCATATTATATATGAATATCAAATATAGTATATACACATTATGTGTATATAACATCTATATCTATCTATATATAACATATATAGATAACGTATAACATCTATATCTATCTATATATATATGATACATATATATCTATATATATATAACATCTATATCTATCTATATATATATATATGATAGCCCCCTTCACACGCACATACATATATAATTTCCTTTAGAATAATAAGAATCATAAAGGCAGATATTATAAATTTCATGCCAAAAGTTTTCATACATTTATTCTAAAAACAAGATTCATTTTATTTTATTTTTTTATTTTGTTTTAAAGATTTTATTTATTTATTAGTCAGAGAGAGAGAGAGAGAGAGAGCAAGCACAGGCAGACAGAGAGGCAGGGAGAGGCAGAGGGAGAAGCAGGCTCCCTGCCAAGCAAGGAGCCCGACATGGGACTGGATCCCAGGATGCTGAGGTCATGACCTGGGCCAAAGACAGCTGCTTAACCAACTGAGCCACCCAGGCGTCCCATGAGATTCATTTTAACTCAGCATTCATCACTGTAGTTTTGTGATATAACACTGAATACATATTTTGGTCTTCATCCCCAGTTTGTGGCATATAGTTCCTAAAATCTTTGCAATTTTCTATATAAGAGCTGTAGAGGTACCTCTTAATATTTAGTTTTGTTCTGAGTTTCTGAAATAGTTCCTGAGTAGTAAAGGTAAAATGGGTGTATTTTGTTATTCATAACAGGTCCCTTTCAACCACACTTTTGCTTCTGTTAATGAGGTGACTTTTGGAAAGCCCTTAAAAACAGAAATAGGTTTGCCAGAAGACTCAAGTTTATCCTCAGAGTGTTGAAAATTTCCACCCACTCTCGACCTCACTGGAAGGGAGAAGGGATGGAAATTGATTTAATCACCAGTGCTCAATTACTTAATTGACCATGACTACATACTGAAGCTTCCATAAAAATTCAAAAAAGATGGAGTTTAGAGCTTCTGGGTTGGTAAACAAGAATGCATCCATGTGACATGAGGGTGATGCATCCCAAACCCAAGGGGATAAAAGCTCCTGTGCCCAGGACTCTCATCCAGACCTTGCCTGATATACTTCTTCATCAGACTTTTTATTTTGTAGCCTTTACTATCCTTGGCAATAAACTGGTATTCTAGTAAGTAAATTATTTTCCTGAGTTCTGTGAGCCATTCTAGCAAAGTAATCAAACCTAAGCTGGGGTCATGGGAACTTGCAATTTATAGAAAATCAGTCAGAAACAGGTAATAACCTGGACTTGCAGTTAGAGTCTGAAATAGGGGCATTCTCATGGGACAGAGCCCTTAACCCGTGGAATTTGTTGCTATCTCTAGGTAGATAGTGTCAAAATTAAGTTGAACTGTAGGACATCCAGCTGGTATCAGAGAATTGCCTGGTGTGTGGAAAACCCCACACACCTGGTGTCAGAATCTGACATATAGTATTAGAGGAGACAAACAGAAGTGTTTTTTTTTTTTTCCTTTTTTTCCCCCCTCTAAAACAATAATTGGTGAAAATGGTTATAAAACTTGTTTTCAAATGTCTCACTAACTGCATGTTTAGATTTATCTGCCAGTTTTAATTTAGCATGTTCTCTTCATATAATATGAGGAAAAGCCGCCATTATTTGTATTAACCCTGTTTGTGTCCTATCTTCTAAAGAAATCCACCAGTACCATCATTGTTGAGTCCCCTCCTTCCACCACTGCAATGTGGTGCTGTCACAGGTGCTGGCTCTAATAAAACTTCACGACTTGAGTGTGGAAAGTTCATTGGATTTAAAGTAAGAAAATACAAGTTTCAGTCCCAGGTCTGAAACTCACGAGAAACGTTCTCTGATCAGATCATTCAGTTTCCAGGTGCGACCTTATGGCTGTTTAAATGTGGCTGCAGAGGACATCCTATGAAGCATTCTCAGGGACGCATACTATAGCCAGGGGACAGAGGCTTCAATAACACAGGATATGGATGCAAAGTATTATTTTATCAGTTAAGGGATGAGGTATAGGTGTGTTATGAAATAAATGTCCACCTCTAATCTGCTCAGTTGAATATTCAAATATATATTTGACCAGAGTGTTTTCTTTGTATTGAAATCACACAGGAAGAAATGGACTCCTTATTCCCATGAGTAGATAGATGGTGATCTTTATAGTATTATACTAAAGAATATTCCAGACTTGGTTTGGAGTGACCCATGGAGTGATCATGTCCCAAAAATGTCTTGCAATTGTTTTACCTCATTCCTTGAGCTAAAATACATAACTCAATTTATGTTACCTGACTTATTACTAATTTGGAGGAAATGTACCACTTTAATCAAGCACACAACTGGGATCCAGCAGAGTGGAGCTGGCTACCACAAAGGGCAACCCTAGTGAAGGATGAAAGGGATCATGACCAAATTGGCAAAGGCATGTCACAGGCAAAAAGACCATCAAATCATGAAACAATTCCCCACAAATGAGGGAAAATGAAATCAGGTGAATTACAAGCTGAAATAGTTATTTTTAAGGTAAAAGTGTTCTTTGTTTTTTTATTTGTAGATTAAGGGGGATAGAATCCTTGTACATTTTAAAAATCACAACAATTTGAATTCTAGGAGAAAGCTATACTCCTCACCACTAGTGAGAGACTGAGAATAATATTATTACCTTTAAAGAGAACCAAAGCAGGAAATATGAAAAGATTCAAACTGAATTTAGGATGGATGGTGTGAGGATATCAATGTCTTCAATTGACTGAGGTGGTCCCGGGTGAGGCAAATTTCTGAAGGTGAAGAAGGCACTATTTAATGCGACATTCCATTGTTTAAGAGTAGAAGGCAGAAGGTGAGTAGGTGGTCTGTCCTGCTAGGTTGTGTCTGTCCCCAGGGGACATGGCCCCCAGCCTAGAAGCGGTTTGGGGTAGTATGGTGCTACACGCTTTGTGATTTTGTCCAGTGGTAACTCAGAATTTGCATAATCCTTTGTATTAGAATAAATTGCACTCAAACCATATGTACTTGTAATATAGGTAAAATGGAATCTATTGCACTTTGCTTTATTAAGCATCTAAGATACTGAGTTGTTGACAAATTGAAACAAAGTTGCATCAACCAAATCTAGCGACACTGTTTTCCCAACAGCAGTTGCTCACTTCTCGCCTCAATCTCACATTTTGGTAATTCTCAAAATATTTCAAACTTTTCTCTTATTATTATATTTGTTATAATGATCTGTGATCAGTGATTATGAGTCAGAAAAGGCTCAGATGATGACTAGCACTTTCTAGCAATAAAGTAATTTTAAATTAAGGTATGAACATTGTTATTTTAGACATAATGCTATTGCACACTCAATAGACTATGGTAGGATGTAAACATAACTTTTATGTGCCCTGGAAAACGAGAAAAAAAAATATTTGACTCACTTTATTGCAATTTTTACTTTATTGCAGAGGTCTGGAACCAAACTCACAATATCTGTGAGGTATGCCTGTATAGAAATCTCTACAGATATAAATCACAACTATAATAAGAGACCTAAGGAACTAACATCACACACACACTCTCATACACACATGCCTACATAACTGATGTTGGGTCATTCCATCTGCTTAGAGAGAAACTTGCATAAGGACTAAATCAAGTCACATTTACTCCCCAGAAAGGCTTTCTTTCCCTACAAAGCAGACCATGGCTAGTAAATTGAGTGCACTGTATGATTTTCATTCAAAAACTGGTACAATTGAGAAATTACACAAAACATAGTCAAATAAATCATTTAGACATCTGCATTGAGATTTGGATAAGTTTACTCAAAGTTTACCCAATCAATTTATTATCTGTTACTACCTGTTTTCATAAGCAATGAAGATAATTTGAGAGACAGAGCTCGTCAGTCCAGCCAAGACCACTGGATGGCATATTTGGGTTTTATAGGCAAGTTTACTTAATTTTATTTCAAATTTAAGGGAAGTGCATCATCCAAGAGTGCATCGTCCCTTACATTTGCTCTATTTTTTTTTTTTTTTAGTTACTTTTGTCTTAATATGCTAGACTTTGTATATTTAGTTTTTAAAAAATTCTCCTTTTGGCTCAAGGTGCTCATCAGCCATCTGGAACTTCTTCCCAAGCTTCATCCATTATGCAAATGAGATTTAGTACTCGTCATGTTTCATCTACTGATACTAATACATTAATGTTGGATGTTACAGCTTGAGCCCCTGAGAAGACATTGCCTTTTTATCAGTCATTGGCTTGAGCTCACACCTCATTACTTTTAATGGCTCTGTGGCACTTAAGGTCACTGAGCTCCTAACTGCTGCTGCCTGGGGTGTTACCAGTAAAAGCAATTTTCTCTGTCTAAGTGGTGCAGCTTCCCCATTCCATCCTTTTCTTCCTGTTCTTTTTTTTTTTTTTAATTTTTTTGTCACTATGAAATTTTTTTCACTTGGAAATAGTGACGGTTTGAGCAGGTAGAGCTATCTTTCAGACATTTAGGTAAACAAAACTATTGCAGAAAGGGGTTTAAAGAAGACCCTTTCATATGTATGAAAGCTCTTATAGCATTTTTCAATTATTCCTCTTGAAAGTGTTCTTCCTTTTAACATAATGTTGTGGTTAAAATGGAAAACACTCTAGAGACAAACAACTTGCTTTCATTCCTGGCTCTTCCATTTTTTATCTGTGTGTGTTTATTTATTTATTTTTAATTTAATTTTATTGTTTCAGTGTTTCAAGATTCATTGTTTATGCACCATACCCAGTGCTTCATGCAATATGTACCCTCCATAATACCCACCACTGGGCTTACTCAACTCCCCCACTCCCCTCCCCTCCAAAACCCTCATTTTGGTTCTCAGAGTCCACAGTCTCTCATGGTTCATTTTCCCCTTCGATTTCCCCCAACTCCCTTCTTCTCTTCTTCTCCCAATGTCCTCCGTGTTATTCCTTATGCTCCACAAATAAGTGAAACCATATGATAATTGACTCTCTCTGCTTGATTTATTTCACTCAGCATAATCTCTTCTGTCCATGTTGATACAAAAGTTGGGTATTCATCCTTTCTGACGGAGGCATAATACTCCATTGTATATACGGACCATATCTTATTTATCCATTTGTCTGTTGAAGGGCATCCTGGTTCTTTCCACAGTTTGGTGACTGTGGTCATTGCTGCTATGAACATTGGGTTACAGATGCCCTTCTTTTCACTATATCTGTATCTTTGGGGTAAATACCCAGTAGTGTGATTGCAAGGCCATAGGGAAGCTCTATTTTTAATTTCTTAAGGAATCTCTACACTGTTTTCCAAAGTGGCTGCACCAACTTGCATTCCCACCAACACTGTAAGAGGGTTCACATTTCTCCACATCCTCTCCAACACTTGTTGTTTGCGGTCTTGTTGATCTTGGCCATTCTAAATGGCGTAAGGTGGTATCTCAATGTGGTTTTGATTTGAATCTCCCTGATGGCTAGTGATGATGAGCATTTTTTTTATGTGTCTGTTAGCCATTTATAGGCCTTCTTTGGAGAAATGTCTGTTCATGTCTTCCTTCCATTTTTTGACGTGATTATCTGTTTTTTTGAGTGTTGAGGGTGAGGAATTCTTTATAGATCTTGGATATCAGCCCTTTGTCTGTAGTATCATTTGTGAATATCTTCTCCCATTCCGTGGGTTGCCTCTTTGTTTTGTTGACTATTTTCTTTGCTGTTCAGAAGCTTTTGATTTTGATGAAGTCCCAAAAGTTCATTTTTGCTTTTGTTTCCTTTGCCTTTGGAGACATGTCTTGAAAGAAGTTGCTGTGTGAATTTAGGTAAATTACTTAATCTCTCTGTACCTCATCTTTTTTTTTTCCCCAATTTGGCAAATGGAAATAATAAGAGAAATTATGCCATAGGCTTATAGAAACAATTAAATAAATATTAAGTGCTTAAATACTCTGGCACATAATATGTGTTAAACAAGTGGTTCCTAAATCAAATACCATTGATAATAATAATGTATAAATCTAGAAATAATTTTAAAAACACCTATAAAAATCAAGCTTTTATCCAAATCAACTTATTAAAAATTAAATGAGAAAGGGGGGTCTTTTGATGCTAATCAACATACATATTAATAAAATGTTTAATTTTCAAGGAAAATCTTAGAATGTATACAAAAATTAATTCAGAAAACTATATTAGATAATTATGAAATAGTGATATGCATTTATATATATATACACACACACATATATAAACTACATACATACACATATATGTAATAAAATCTCCCTTGAATGTTCCAGATCTGGACATTACAGGCAATACCCTCATAAACACTTGAACAAAAAATTCCAGCACTCTGCAAACACTCCCAAACAAATTCTCTGTGTGTTTATATGTATCCATCTTTCTTGAAGATAGATGTAAAAATTCTAAAACAAATTAGCAAACTGAATCTAGCATAGTATTAAATAATATCATCATGAGTTTGAATATATTCCAGAAATGCAATAATGTTTCAGTAATGAGGAAACTGTGACATTATTCACCATCTCCTAAGTTAAAAGAGAAATAGTGTTGAGACTTGCCCTCTAAGAGGCCCAGTTAAGCACATGAATTAACCTTCTCTCTCTCTCTCCAAATCCCACTGATATACCAGAAAATGTGCATTAATAATAACTCCGGAAAACAGCAATAAGTATTAAAAACAGAGGAGAAATTTGAAGGATGGTAAAATGCTTTCTAAACAAAACATCAGAGGTAGAAATAAAGGTAAACATTGATGTATTTGATTGCATACATACTCAAAAATTATTTAATACCAAGAAAATATAAGCCATGCTAGAGGGCAAATAAGTAACTCAGAAAATTATTTACAACTTGTATGACAAATAATTAATTTGTTTTATGTGTAAAATCACTTACTAATCAATAAGCCAAAGCAAAGCTGTTTAACAGACAGAACTGGGTCTCCCAAGCAGGAACAGTGCACTTTGGTGAAACAAACAAACAAAAAACATATACTGGGCTCTTAATACAATGACTCACAAAGAAACACGCACAAAACCACGTGTGCATATATACAAACACATATAACCTCTCAGTCTTTTTATACAATGTTGTCATACTCCAAAAGTATTAATACTTACAGTATTACATAACATAACAAGGTTGCAAAACAGTACCTATTAGTATCTTATATATGCACTCAGTTATTATTCACAGAAGCTATGTTCTATATAAAGTCACACCAAGTGCTGATTATCAAATACAGGACTGCTTCTCCTAGAGGAAATACAGGGGTAGGTTCCTGCAAGCCCCTGGTCACAAGATTTTTGTTAAACTCAATATATAATTTTGTTTTATGTGTGCTTTTATTTAAGGGACACCTTATTTAGGGGCACCTGGGTGGTTCAATCAGTTAAGTGTCTGCCTTTGGCTTAGGTCATGATCTCTGGGTCCTTGGATCCAGCCCTGCATCTCTCTTCCTGTTCATTTGGGAGTCTCTTCTCTCTCTCTCTCTCTCTCCCTTTCTCAAATAAATAAATATTTTTTTTTAAAAGGACAACTTACTTAGTATGTATTGTTTACTCATTCACCACCAGGGCTATAACTGATGCCTGAGCAAAGTGTATATAACACACATGTATTCTCTATAAGACATATCACAATCTTCTTGCACTTAAGCATGCTGGACAGTACTTCAGCATGATGTTTGAGGGTTATTTTAAATAAATCACCCATAAAAAGTACAAAAATGTAACATGACAATAAATCAATCATGAAAAGGACACTTTTTTATAGTATGAGAGCTGACACAAGAAGACAGAACATCACTTGTTTGACTTCAGCTGGGAACACACCATAAGATGAGAAATTTCTCTTAATTCTTGGTGTGTTCATAAATGACCAGGACAGCACTGTGAGTACTGATCCCAGGGTCACAAATAAATTTGAGCAAGTAGACCAAGTTGCAAATACAGAATCCATGAATAATGAGGACCAACTCTATGTACTAACAAAGACCTTTTCAGATGAAAGGGATGCAATATGTCAAACTAGATGAAGTTAAAAGAAAATTTGCAGGATTATAAAATAGGAACAGTCATGGCCTAAAACATGCCTCAGGTACAGTGCCTCAAGGAGAACCATGTTGAACTCTCCATTTTTCTGGCCTTTTGTTCTGCTTTTCCTTCACTGGTGTCGTAGCCATGCAGTCTTCCATTTGGCTAGCTCAGTGACTGCACTTGGGATAGTGTATCAATATCTTGAGTAAAAGCCAAAGGCAGCATCATGGGAAAGTGCTGCATCACATGCTTCTCTCTGAAACTGGGAAGTGGAATCAGGTCTGTGATGAAGGAGACTGCCTGGGACTCAAGCCAATGGAAAGCACACTCTTGACTAACGGAAGGTGTGGAGAAGGCCAGATGTGGATATCCTGGAGGACTTGGATCTGCTGTTCTGGAAGAGGTTCATATCATCAATGTCCCTGTTCTGTGACCCTGTGATTTTCCTTTAGCTTAAACTCATTTAAATTGACATGTTGATCAAATCCATCTAAACAATTCTTTACTAAAAACACAAACTGATATTTATCAGCAAAAGGGGATATTCCCCAGAGGAGGAGAGATAATCTAGTAACCTATCTTTCCAGGTAATTTCAGTGAATACATGCATACCAGAAAACATATAAAAGATATGAATTGCTAGTTTTGGATGGAGGGATTTTAAGTGACCTATTTTTTTGTTTGTTACTTGAATTTATTTGAATTTTCTTTCTTTTCTTTTTTGGTCTATAATGAACATAAATTATTTATGTATTGGAAACACATCAGAATTAAAATGTAATATACAAAAATATACATGTATATTAAAGTTAGCATAGGAATTGCTGAAGTCAATATTCACAGGATAAGACTGTTTGGTTCTGGTGGGATATGGGTGAAGAATCAGCCTCCTCTGAATTATTTAGCTCTCCTTTTGATAAGGCTCACTGTCCTTAGTGCCTGGTTTATCTTTTTCCCTTTGTGAAACTAAAGCCAGTTGTGCTGATTTTCAGAGGTAAGAAATTCAAATAATGTCACGTATGCACTCTGAACCCACCTGAATGCAAACATATGATGTGTTTTCTGCAAAACCTTGGTTCTGTTCAATGTTTCCCAAAGGATGGCCAGGGCCACCTGCAACAGAATTATTTTAATACTTGATAAGAAATAAAGACCCAACACTGGACACAGTGATTAGACTATTTGCTCTTTGGGTATTGAAATCAGCATTTCTAAAAAGCTTATAAGGTGATGATCCTTATATCCTCTGAATTTTATAAACCAATGGTCTAGTGTAATAAAAACACTGTATTCATAATAATGTGTTCTGAACTAAATTTTTTTAAATTAATGTTCACAAGTAGACATTATTAAATAAAAGCAAATAACTTCATGTGATTTTTCAGCTGAACACAAATACCCTCTCATATCCAGAACAAGGGAAAAAATTAAAAAGTAAAATGTATGTTCTCAAAGGTAAAACAAAGTTTTTATTTCGAAAAGAGTCAGTTCTTAGAGAAAAATATATTGATAGGCTTTACTATTCAAGGAAATTAATAGACTAAAACAATGGTTTTCCTGTCTTAGAACAGAATAAAACATATCTAATAACAGCAAGAGATTGAATTAGTGGTAGAACTATAACAAAATGGACCCTGGGATCAATTTCCAGCAAATAAGAGAATCTAATGTTACTGAATTGAAAACTAACTTTCATTACAATATATTTTGATTATAATCCATGCTCTGAATTCATGTGTTACAAGAATTGTGTATCAATTTTCTGAGTCATTTTTAATCATTCCACAAAACTGGATGTTGCATTTAAATGACTATAGAGGATTGGCACCTTGGAGCTGTTTCAAAGGATCAATTCACTGAGAAAATATATGGGAAGACACTTTATAAACTGTTAGGTGTTTTTCAAACATTATACAATATTATTTGCTACTGCATTTGCTTAACAACTACAAAGCAGATCTACTTTTTTTTTTGAAAGAATTACTCATTTTAGAAAGAGATAGTGCATGGTGCAGAGGGGCAGTGGGTGAGGGAGAGAGAGAATCCCCAGCAGACTCCATGCTGAGCAGGGAGCCAGACTCTGGGATCAATCCCAGGACCATGAGATCATGACCTGAGCTAAAACCCAGAGTCAGCTGCTCAACCGACTGTGCCACCCAGGTGCTCTAGCCAGTCTACATCTTCATATAATATGTGTATGCATTCGATACATTGAAACTAAGACACTTTAAAAATAAGTATCATTAAAATTTATTATAGGAAAGGTTTAAGAATAGAAAGACACGAATAGCATTTATTCATTCATTTAGCAGACAGTGCTGAGTTCTTGCCATGAGCCATGCACTATTCGTGTTTTGAGAGGCAGTTTAACTGGGAGGCAAAAATAATATGTAAATAGCTTGCAGCATGTATATGTTTTGATGGGGACAAGTGCAGGAAGTTCTGGGTTTATGTATCAAGGGGTGTCTACCTCAGACTTCCAGGGTCAAGGAATATTGTCCACAAACAGAGGCTTGGATATGAAGCTGTAGAAGGCAAAAGGTAGTTCACCAAACTTATAACGATGACTGAAGGCTCTAAGGTAAGGACGGTTGGGTATGGTATGGTTGGGACATCCGTTTACATCAGGGAGTGTTGAGAGATGAGCTTGAAGACTAGTGTGAGTCTTCTTCCCTGTACCATGGAAGACCTTTGAGAGCACTTAAGCTGGGGAACTATTTGATATATTAGACAGGGGTTAGCACAATTGTTCTGTAAAAAGTAGATAGTAAATACTTAAGACTTCTTGGACCATTTGCTTCATTTTCTTTGTAGCATAATGGCAGCATAGATAAGATATAAACAAATGAGTGTGCTGTGTTGCAGTGAATTCTTGTTTACCAAAACAGGTAGCTGGCTGAATCTGGCCCATGGCCATAGTTTACCAACTGCTGATTTTAAAGTTCCTTGTAACTGAAGAATTGAAAATGGATTTAAGAAAGATAAAGACGGAGGCAGAGAGAACATATAGGATATTGTTAAAAAAATGCAAGAACAACAAGAGTCTTAACTAAGAGAATAGCAATGCCGTGATGGATAGATAGAAGATGGATATAAAAAAATAGTAGGAATTTAAAAGATAGGATGCAGGAGCTGGTGATAATGAAAGATGTAAACGGATGCAATAGATGTAGGTGGAGGATGACTTGGGCCCTGGGGAGGTGATGGTTCCATTTCCTGAGATAGAAAACATAAGAGCTGGAGCAGGATTAGTACTGAGTGGAAAAGAGAGGCTTTCCATTGTGTACCACAAGGAATCTTAAAGCAGCGACATCCAAATAAAGAGTGATGCGTCTAACAGGCCAGAAACACAAAGCAGGTATCTTGGGTGCAGATGTGACTTGGACATTCCAACTCTGAATTTCACTTATTTGTAGGAATATTGAAGCAAAGCACTATCTAAGCACAGATTAAAAAATAAAGAGGAAAAACCACAGCACCATCCAACGGCGAAGCCTATATTCTATGACACACTGATGTGAGGGAAGTGGTAAAGGGGGCTTCCACCATGAAAATATTGGACTGTTGAATGATGTAGAGTAAACAACAACAACAACAACAAAAACTTTCTGCATTATGTAGAATAGAGTACTTGAGGATAGCTTTTTTTCCCTCTCTAAACTTTATAATGCTAAGATGATCTTGTAATGATTATAAATGAAACACAGGAAATTGGGAATGTTAAAAAGTAGTTATTTCCCACAGATTCAATCTGAAAATGTCAGGCTGGTGGTTTTGTACCTAATGAAAGCAGCCTGGTTATTTCACTGGCAGGCAGGTTAGATATATATTGAAGTAAGAGTTTTTAAGTGAGTGATAATGAAAGGTGTTCTCTCCTTAATAATGGCAATGTCTGTTAAAATGATCTCTACTGAGTAATAATAATCAGATCAATAGGGGCACCTGGGTGGCTCAGTGGGTTAAAGCCACTGCCTTCGGCTCAGGTCCTGATCCCAGGGTCGTGGGATCGAGCCCCGCATCGGGCTCTCTGCTCTGCGGACAGCCTGCTTCCGCCTCTCTCTCTCTGCCTGCCTCTCTGCCTACTTGTGATCTCTGTCTATCAAATAAATAAATAAAATCTTTTAAAAAAATAATCAGATCAATATTGATTATGTTATTGTTTATACTCTTCTTTTTCTTTTAACTTGGCAAAAAAAAAAAAAAAGTAATTTCCCTAAATACTTTTTCTGTATGCTAGAATTTCATGTTTTGTGACTGTAGGGATTTGGGACATATGGGAACTCAAAAAGCCTGCTTTTTACATTTAGCAATACCAGGAATATTTGTGTTAAGCTTATTCCTACAAAGGTATGTAGTGAAATGTCTCACCTGTTAAAAAGAAAAACAAAATGGTATCACTGAGGCCAAGTCACCAAACTGGGGCCTAATACTTAACCTAATTGCAGTTTTAACCTCCCCCAGAAACATTTTAATTGGTATTTTGATAAATACCAATGAGATAATCTGTCACAGGTTCCCTCTCCATCCCCAAATGGACAGAAGGCAAAATCTGCATGATAAGACCTTCCGTGCTTCCCCCTATGGGAAAGTGACCTTGCCTGAAACAATCCTTTTCCCATTTTGTTTGTTTATAAATTTTAGTCCCCACCCTTCTTCCTACAAAAAAACCTTCCATTTTGTACAGCTTCTTAGGGTTCCCCTCTGCTTGCTAGATAAGATGTTGTAGATTCTTGACTCATTTAATAACACCATAAGATCTTCAAATTTACTTAGATTTTTGTTCTTAGTACACCATATAGGCTTAGACTTTACTTTAGGATAGTAAAACAATAGCAATAGCCAGGGTCATCTTCCCAACTGCCTTCTACTTAAATTATAATTGCATCACCATTTTATTAAAAGTGTGAATGTCATAATCCTAAACATTTTGTCTGTAAGTTGTTGTCCTTGACTTTGTATGCTACTTGAAGTCATACTTGTTCATAATCCAGAGCAAATATTTTATCACTTAGTACAATTTCCATGCTTTCACATTAAATGTCTATAAATACCTAAGAACAACTATGAAAGGTCAAGGGGAACATGTCAGGATTGATTAGAGAACGATAACTCTATATTTAGCTTCTATGATCAATTATTTCTATTCTCATGTATTCTGTGCTGAAAAGGTGATATTTTCTTTTTTTGCTTCACAAAAGAGAGTCAACTGGCTCGCTATTCTTTTGTGTAAAAAGTAAAGCTGCACCTCAGGGCTTGAAATTAAAATGTATGCATAAATAGGAGTCAGAAATCTTATCGTCAAATGCACTGTTTCTTAACTGGAAGTTAAGAAAATAATAGAAGTGAGTAATAACTATTGACTCATTGAACTGTGGCCCTACTCTGAGGCTTATTCATCATGAATGGATTCACCGTGTTGAATTTTATACATGTATTATAAAGGCTTGTGCAATCAACTAAGGTATTCCAGATGGAGTATTAGCATGTCTTGGTGAACATTTTATGACACTATTAAGTGCAAAGTCAATGAACAGTACCAGAAGAAAGAACCTATCTATAAATCAAAGACAATTTGCAATGAATCAGAAGAATATTTTACATGATAAATGCAGTTAAAATGTGCCATCAAGGATTTAATTACAACCAAGGTTCATGATTACACCTCTTTGTTTTGCTTTCCCAAGTATGCTTTTCAGTGATCCACAAGACTTCATCATTATGAAGTTCATCATTCCTTGATTCCTATACTTCATGTCCTGGATTTGTCATGAAAACAAAGCTTGAATGCATCAGTCTTCAAGAAATATTTGAAAGCCATATGTCTCAAAGTGCTATCTCTCATAGAACCACATTCAAAAATAGCTAACTTGGTGCCACGTTTTCCTAGTTATATTTTACCTCGTCGAGGAACCAAAGTTTCAACCTTCCTCCAAGCCATCCAAGAAAAATATAACCTCACTAAGCAATGACAGTCATTTCAAAGTGGCCCCTACAGCTTTCTTCAGTCTAATAGTCAAGAAAAAATCTGACCTCTGTTCAAATATATAAGATTGAATGTTGGTCTCCATGACTTTGTCCCGGATTAGCTGGCTAAACTTGGAAAAATTGATGCGCTCAAGATACGGACTTTTTAACAGCTTTATGCAAATGACCTTTCTCAATTGCTCTGCTTCAAATTATCTCCTTAATTCTTTCCTTACTTAAATTTGACAGCATTCTTCATTTAGTAAAATATTTCTAAGAGCACTGAATATGAATTCAGAATGAGAAACAAAAATCTTGAAGTTGATATACATCCTTCGATGTTATTAACTATCTTCAGCAATATGAAATGGATCAAGTTTGCTGCCAAAAATTAACTGTTGACTGTACTTTCCTTTGTCTCTTCACTATAATTCATCTGGCTATTATTTGTAGAAGCACATTTTGAAATAGGCATAGAAAATTGTGGTCTTTTAAATTTTCTGCGTTTGCTACATAATATCAGAACTAATTCAACTTTATTCATCCTCCTGAAATTGAGCTCAGTTTTATATTTGTGCTTAAAATGAATTCCAACTTGGAAAATCAATAGAGAACTTGTAAATACTGTCTCTTACCCCAAGTTCTAGATAATTTTAGAATTCACAATGCATGCACAGGTTGTTTAATACCATTCAAGTACTCTAAAGAGAAGTTCAATTTCATCTGGACTAAAGGCACACTGTGTACAAAAGAATTCAGAATTAATCCCTGTGCCTCAGAAGAGTGGTATGTGACCAAGGGATCTGGATGAAAAGAGAAAAGAAAGCAGATGTTTTAAAAAAAGATAAAGATGGAGATTAGAGTTGTATAGTGATAGCATCACTTAATCCTTCACCTGTGTAAGCTTGCACTAAAATCCTTTCCAGTGTTTCCCAACCCTTGGTGCATTCTGTATAGAAACCTAGATTATTTACCCAAATCATGAAAAAATATTACCTAACATGTGCTTAGGTATATGTTCTTCCCATAAATCTTCAGAAAGTGATGGTTTACATTATTTCCAAGGCTAACAAAGGCCTGAAGGGGTATAATAGAGACATATATGTACACACACACACACACACACACACGTATGTATGTAGTTAGATAAATATCATAGAGAGAGAGAGAGAAAGTGAAAGCACTGTGGACATACTTGTTTTCAGCTCAAAAACTGTATGTGTCTAGTTTCATGCTATACTTCCTGTTTTTAAAATAGTCATTCTAATTTCAGCATAAATTTGACCATTTCCAAATCCAAATCCATAACGGTCCCCTAAATATATCCATAGCATCTATAAAAAATTATCTTTATTTTTCAAAAACACAGATTAGGAGCAATTGAAATTATTTTACATAGGATTTAAACATAAGCAAAGAATAAAATGAGATAGATGAATTAAAAGAATCTTCAAGAAATATTTAGTTATGGGGTGCCTGTGTGGCTCAGTCTGCCTTTGGTAGGGTACTGGTATTGAGCCTGCCATAGGGCTCCCTGCTTCGTCCCTCTCCCACTCCCCCTGCTTGTGTTCCCTTTCTCACTGTCTCTCTCTCTGTCAAACAAATAAATAAAATCTTTTTAAAAAGAGAAACGTTCAATTATAATGATGTTAAGGTTCAAGCATCCATGCCTGTATTAAAGTGTATATATTTTATTTATTTTTTAAAAATATAATAATGGACGCTTTAAAAGCATTCAGTGTGATTGCATGAATCACCATTACATTTTCAGTAATAATAATACAATAGTAATATTTGTTGTCTTTATATTATTAATAATTAGGCCCATTGTGCTAATCCTGTAATTCTATTACCATTGGAGGAGATGAACCACTGTAACAAATTAGTTTATATAACCAAAGTGCTAGACCAGGGGTATATAGTTATGCTTTAGTGTTGACAGGATCTTGCATTGTCATGAAACAAGAATCATCTTCCACTTCCTCTTCATCAATCTCCTTTCTTTTTTTTTTCCTTTTTTAAAGATTTTATTAGTAGTGAGAGTGTGTGTATGCAAATGGGAGAGGAGTAGAGGGAGAGAGAGAATCTCAAGCAGACTCTGCACTGAGCATGGGGCCTTATGCAGGGTGTGATCTCAGGACCCTGAGATCATGACCTGAGCTGAAATCAATAGTCATTCAACCAACTGTTCCACCCAGGTGCCCCTCTCCTTTCTTTCTGATGTCCTCATGCTCTTCTATTCTCATTGAGGACAGACACTGAAGACAGTGTTTTGTTTTTTTGGTGTTGTTGTTGTTGTTGTTCTTTTTTTCTTGATCTTAACATTGTTTGATCATGCCCTCCTTATCTGACTCTCAGGCACCTTGAACAATTTTCACAGCTCATTCATACTTAGGGACATTTCCCCCCATTTCAAAGATGAAATCACTGAGGCAATGTAGCTATTGACTTGTCCAAGATTGTACCAAGTATCAGAGATTTGAATCAAAAACAGTTCTGTTGGATTTCTGTCCTCATACGCACAGTCTGGATATTTATTGTTAATAAATGTTATCTTCCTTCCCCTTCTGGCTCCTTCTATGTCCTAACCATTTAAAGGGAAACTAATGGGTTAATAGCTGAGGGTTTCCTTCATAAACAAAATGCAAATACAATTGTTTGTACTGTGTACTGTGTTTTGTGGTGAAGGTTGTTTCCTTCTATGCTTTACTGACTTTCTTCCTGACCCATTCACCCAGCTTTACGGTTGCTTTCTTTGGAACTCTGTGACTCTCCAACACTGAGTTATCCCCCCAGTGCAGCTGTCAAGGACAGCCTTCCTGGTGGCTGAGACTGACCCCTGAGTTGGCAGAGAGTCTCTGAGCAACTTGGTCATCCTCTCATCTTGCACTTTATGCTTGCAAAGGTGTTAGCAATGTCACTGTCAAGCCCTGCCTACAGCCACTCCAACTGTCAACTTTCTGACTGGCATGTTTGCAAATTCTTCACTGCGTGTTTCTTGTCTCCAGAGTTATAGATCTTGGATGGTGATGTATCTACTGAATGCCATTGCAAGGTGCCAGAAAGACAATTCAGGGATTTGGTTTCCTTCTCAATTTTATCTTAGATGAAATTCTAAAATTCTATCACAGAAACACCTTTTTATTTCCAGACTCACAGCAGTCTCAAAATCATTTTCATTTCTTCCAATTTTATGGTTGAGGTTTCAATGCAGCTTTATTGTATTTCTTTTCTACATCATGAATTTCTTCTATTATTTTTTTAAAAATTCTTCTATTATTTCTGCTATTAAACAAATAAACAAAAACAACAACACATGATGTGATCCTCAAGAACTGGGTTAGGTCTGGAGTCACTTAATGTTACTATAAATTTGAACAGTTGTGTCGGGACATCTCGCTTCTTAGTCCCAAAGCCACAGATATTTCTTATTATCTACATGACAACACAGCAGCAATTCTCTGTTTCATCTGCTCATCCCACTGCTGATGCCTTCACTGAGGTTCCCATCGACACTTGTCAGCCCCATCCCACTGATACGGACTCCATCCACATTGATACATCCTCCTGGATTTATCTTCCTAAAATAGCTGATGATTTTATGACCCTAGCCCTGTATAAAATCTAACATCATTTTCCATTTCCTATAGGACAATCCTTCCCAATTTATTCTCAAACATTTTCTTCACAGATCCAATAGAAATGTGTCTGCCCTTAACTTATTACTTCCCTGTTATCTGAGACCCAGTTAACTACTCTCTCCAAATCAGTTTCTCTTACATGGAGAGGGTCTCCAACCAGTACATTTGTCCCTGACAGTCTCTTACCTAAAACCTCTCCATGATTCCTATAAAGAGAAGGATACCCCTGCAAGGATTCAGGAGGGAACACAGAGATTTCACTGTCCATGTGGCTCACCTCCACCCAGCTCTTGCTCCTTATGCAAGCTGACCCAAGTGAACCTCCTCAAATGTGTTTTCTCTCAGATCAGGATTTTTGTCATGTGCATGCTGGGTCCATTCCCTACGTTCTTCACACACGTATGCATACACACAAAACACTCTTCATTTGGAAGACATCCATTCAGCTCAGGAATACTACCCTCTGTAAAGCCTGGTTCTTATTGCTGTTCTTGAAATGTCTTTGTGCAGCTTCTTTTCAGTAATCATCATACTGGATTATGATGGCTCTGCACTTGTTTTTCCATTAGACTATATCCTTTTATAGAACAAAGTTATATTGTGCCTTGTAATTATTTACTAGCTTCTGAGATGATGTCTATGATGGTACCAGTTCCTAGTAAACATTAAGAGACTCAAACACTTAAATGAAGGAATCACTGTGAAAGAAGGATTGATCCCCACTCTAATTTCACATGTGTCAATTTGTTCCTTTCTCCACCAACTCAACCTTCCAAACTCTGGAAAGAAAATTGTTCCCTATTCTCAAGTAGATATACAGTGGAACTTGCCTGTGTTTCTGTACATGCAGTTCCCTTGTTTTCTTAGGACCTCCCACTAATATCCATCTGAAGAATGACTCATTCTTCAAGACTCAGCACAGGTATCATTTACACCATGAAATCTTCCTTATCTACTCCAGCCACTCCCTCTTTGTGCCCCATGATATTTTGCATATATTATAGCACTTGTGTTTTATTTCACTGATGTATGCATCTTTCTTCCTTGTTCAGTTTTAGAGAATGATATAACACTGTACTAAGCACATATGAGGGATTCTGTAAGTAATTGATCAGTAGATATGAACAAATCTCAGGTAATTTTGGACTCGTCTTTATTTTTTCAGAATCCCTAGCATTCTGAGTCTGGCATATGTTGGTAGGTTAGGAATTATTTATTGATTGGATATGTACATGTTGAATTTAATCCAACTCCTTCTGGAATGCACACAACCACATATTTAATTTTACTACTTGCATTTTAAAATTTATTAATGATAATTTTTCATGATATATCTAATGTGCCAGCCTTAGAATATAAAATGGATGTGTCTATATCTCAAACCTCCTTATTGGCCAAACTGGTACTGTGATGGTTTAATCACATATTTCACCTAATGATTCAACAAATGAGTCAAACCCTCATGCTTATCTGCATCTTTCCACTATTCAAGAATCTATTTCTTTTTTCTTTAATTTTTATTTTTTTATAAACATATAATGTATTATTAGTCCCAGGGGTACAGGTCTGTGAATCACCAGGTTTACACACTTCACAGCACTCACCATAGTACATATCCTCCCCAATGTCCATAACACCACCACCCTCTCCCTACCCTCCCCCTGGCAACCCTCAGTTTGTTTTGTGAGATTAAAAGTCTCTTATGGTTTGTCTCCCTCCTGATCCCATCTTGTTTCATTTATTCTTTTCCTACCCTCCAAATGCCCCACATTGCATCTCCACTTCCTCATATCAGGGAGATCATATGATAGTTGTCTTTCTCTGATTGACTTATTTCGCTAAGCATAACACCCTCTAGTTCCATCCACGTCATTGCAATTGGCAAGATTTCATTTCTTTTGATAGCTGCATAGTAATAATATATTTCTTTATCCTCTATTTAAATGTCCACTTAATAAATAACTCTTAATCTGCCAACATATGCCAGACTTGGAATGCTAGAGATTCTGAGAAAATAAAGACGTGTTATGCATTGTTCGTGCTACCAATTACTGGAGAGCAAATTCTCCCCAAACTTAATATTTTTAAGGAACAACCATTTTTCTATATCTTAGAAGGTGATCAGGAATATGGGCAGGGCTCAGCTGGGCAATTCTTCCTTTCCCTGTGTTGGGTCTTGTACTAGTCGGCTGGTGTTCAACAGAGGTCTGTGTTGGTTTAGAGAGGCCAGGACAGACTTGCTCACATTCCTAATGCCATGGGGTGGGAGGCATGGCTAGAAGGCTGGGTTGAACTGAGTCCCCTTCCCTCCCTAGAGTCTCAGATCCTTTCCACATGGTGTCTCCAGAAATGTAGAAGGAATTCTTATATCACAATATGCGAGTCCCAAAGTAAATGGCTTCAGAGAAAGGAAGCAGAAGAGAAGAGTTCTAATTGTCTGCCTGGAAATTGTCTCATCACTTCCATTATATTCTTTTGGTTAAAGAAACCACATCAAGAGAAAAGCACATAGACCACAGTGGGTTGTGCAGCAAAAGTTTTGTGGCCATTTCTAATCTGAGACATCTACTAATCTTTTAATGGAGAAAGAATATTTATTAACACAAGGCTTTGCTCTGACTGAAAGAAGAGTCGCTAACATTCTTGATAAGATCATTTTCTTCTGCCAAGTATATCTGGAAAGCCTGCGTTAGAGCTTAAGTGACAAAATATTTGCTTTGCCAATCCAAATATGGATAAAGACTTAGAAACCCGAGCCTTAAATTCTTTCCACTTAATGCTCTGCTCGTTAAAGGAAGTGTTTTTGAGAAGGCAAAGACCACCACCATAATCAACAAGAATGTGACACTTCATTTTCCAAATCTCCTCTGGCTCCAGATAACTGATCTCTCTGTATAGTTCCTCAAAACTGAGTCAGTGCAACAATGGAATAATAGGATGGCCACCTGTAAAATTCAAGTAAGCAAAATTCCCAGCTCACAGTGACCCTGCCATGGAGTGAGTGTGGGATAGAGACAGAAATCTATTTCTCCCTTGGTTTCCCATGGAAAAGAGGCGTTATTTTGTGGTTATCAAAGTCAAGATAATTACAATATCATATTGGGCCCCGATTTTCTGGCACTGCTTAATGACTCAAAGTCATGCTGTGAAAGAAAGACTGATTAGACATAAATGATAGATCAGTAAGTGTCTATACAAACTGTCCATGATTCCACTGAAGCATTCAAAGCCAACCCAAAAATGTAAGAGAGTTGCTAGAATATTGTTCTATATCCCATAGGTAGCTATATATGAGGCAACCATCAGGAGCAGAAAATAACCTTAGAGCAGAGGCTTTATTACCTTAGTAGGAAGACATGGTGCATCCAGAACCCAAACATTGTTTTTATTCCAAAAGCACCAGAGCAAGATTGATTTTCAGACCTCTTCTTGAATTTTCAGCAGTGACAGAAAAGAAGAAACAATTAAAAACTTAACAAGAGCTTAGGCATCCGAAATCGAGTGATTTTTTTTAATGTATTCTGTTCCTATAACATCAGCTTTACCTTTCCTGTGTATGCTATTAGGAAAAAACAAAAACAAACAAACAAACAAAAAAAACAGTGGGAAAGACTTCGTTAACAGAAGTTAGCTACATAAATTCAGTTGTAATAAAATAAAATATTTTAATGAGTTATGAATTTTAAAAGATTTCTTTCCCCAACATAAGCAGTCTTGTAAAAATGATCTATTTTCTTACCAACATGTTTATGTACTGAAAATATGTTTGTGGCAGTGTAAAATCATTTTTAACTAGCTGGTTTTCAAAATTTGAAGTTTGATTATGAATTATCACACTTATTTTAGTCTTTTTTAAAAAATAACAGAACATGAATTAGAAACTGGAAATTGTATGCTCCTCATTAAAAAAAAAATACTAAATTTTAGCTTTAAAGTATCTAAACTAACTCTAGCAAACAGCATTCTTTTTCCTTTGGTAAAAAGCCTATAAATGATACTGAAAGGTTAAGTTAAAGAATGCTCATAGTGCCATCAAAATATAGCAATTTTTATTTATCTAGCAGTTTACATTTCCCAAAGTTTTGTCAATCCTTTGACTGCATTTACTCCTCACAAATCTCTGTGAAGCAAGTTACAATAAGTACTCTGATGTGAACTGTATTTCTTAGATAGACACTGAAGCACAATGAAACAACCAAATTAACAAAGTCCCGCATGAACTAAGGTCCTTCCTCTGCTTCCAAGCGTTCTTACCTGTGTAGACTTCCATGCTGTCTCTCATGGTTTTATTTATTTATTTATTTATTTGATAATTTGACAGATCACAAGCAGGCAGAGAGGCAGGCAGAGAGAGCGGAGGAAGCAGGCTCCCTGCCGAGCAGAGAGCCCGATGCAGGGCTCAATCCCAGGACCCTGGGATCATGACCTGAGCCGAAGGCAGAGGCCTTAACTCACTGAGCCACCCGGGCGCCCTTCTCTCATGGTTTTGAGCCAATAGGATGCTACACAAGTCCAACAACTGACTGCTCTACATTTTAGTATCAGATGCTAAGTATATGCCTAAGTTCATTCTAAATTGCACTCATGATTCTCAGTGAGAGTTTGCTACTGTCTGGATGCAGAATTCAAAAATGGAAACCACTATGCCTTTTATTTATGTTCTAACTCAAACCCACATATATGGCAGAACCATTTAGGACCCGCTCACCACATGAGGATTCCTCTACCTTGTGCCATCTCCCTTGAAGTAAGATTACAGCGAAATAGGAGCCAAATTGGCACGTGCTGCTTCCAGGTCAATGTAGTTAACAGCGGTAATGAGTGTGTCTTCTTGATACCCTACTGAACCTCTCAGATTGCATAGCTCCAGGATGGAGGAGGGCAGCCTGATGACGGACGTCAGGCTGAGATATGAGCAGGTATGAATCAACATGATGTTCAACCACTAAACTTTCAAGGTTCTGTTTATTGGAGCAACCAGCTTCAAATATTCTAGTGAATACAACGTAGTGCTTTCAAGAAACAAAAGGGTTTCTGCACCTGGTGCAGGATTCATGATGGTTATCACAAATTGGCTACCAGCTGCATTTCAGCTACTGAACATATTTAAACGACCTAGAACTTCTGTACTAAGGAGGCACTTAATGTGCGCGCTCACCCTGAAAACTCCTCATTCCCACTGACATCCAAATCCTAGAAAAGCACCTTTTATGTTGTATGACATGTGATGTATCATGAAATGTTTGGGTCATAGAAGAGCTGAGAACCATAACAGACTGGCAGGGCCAACCAATCAAGGCAGAGAAATGATGGGAAAACAATCATGTTCTGAGATGTTGGACAGAGGAATGCAGGGTTTACACATATGTAATTAACAATACAAATAAATATTTAAATGTCATAGAGAAATTTCTGAACTGACACTTCTCACTTCCGTCGGTTAAAGATTGAAAGGGGACACAGCCTTCCAGTTTTGGGATGAATGAGAGATGGCACAGTGTAGGGAATGTAGTCAAAGATATAATAGCACAGTGTGGTATTATATCAATATTATATCAAAAGCTATACTTCTGTTGAATATAGCAGAATGTATAGACTCGTTAATCACTGTGTTTCACACCTAAAACTGATGTAACATTGTGTGGCAACTACACTTCAATAATCACAATAAAAAATTGAAATACGGAGATCTACACTCTAATGAATTTTAAACTTGATCATAAAAAACACTAGTAGCTTTCCCACCTCACACTCAGGATATTGAAACATGGCATATGAAAAAGAAGCCACAAAGGAATACAGAGTTAAAAGAGACATTTCTTTTTCTTTTGCTTTAAAGGTTACCTGGAATAATTTTTCCAGGTCCTAAACAAAAGAAATAGAAGTTAATACTGATACACACTTCAGGTATTCTATTTTGGCATCTCTGTGTGGATAAAATATCTAATGTGCTTTAAGTAAATTAGAATGCTGACTGGTTGGGATCTTAAGCTTCTATTCAAATATCCATAAAGCAACATCTGGTTTTTTTATTGGATGGGATCAAGAATAAAATCGCAGTCTGGTTCTAGATTAAAGTCATCTCCTTTAGAATTAGATGAAGATAAATTTTACAGCTGGCTCTGAGAAGCATCAGGAGTGAGGCAGGGCTTGCTTTCAATGTTTACCTTGTAGCAAGCTAGAGGACTGAGATAGAAACTATAATGCTTTCTCCATTCTGAAAGGACCCCTCAAGGCCAGAGCAAAGGATGCTAAGCAGTATCATGGGGGAGAAGCAAGCCACAGAATTTGTTCTTGCTCATGTTTCAGACCGGCTAGGAAAGCTACCTTTGTTCAATGAGGCAGAGAGTTCCAGTTGGAAATAAGCATACAACATAAATGGTTTCAGTTAACTTTTACTATTTCTTGAATCCTTAAGTTAGCAATAAAACAAAGGGGACTAAGAGATCCAAACAAAATTTACTTTTTTAAAGCACCGTTTGATATGACACTCAGTAGTTCTGTTCGTCTTGGAGATACTTCTAAACACACACAAGCAGATGTGTGCACACGGTCCATTGGGCTTGCTCACACACATGCACACACACTCACACCCTACACAAGCACTCACACACACAATGGGGCTGAGGTAAGAGAAAAGGCGTAGGAGGGGCTGCAGCAATGACCGTCTTATATCTCAAATCTTATAACTGATTACTGGTAAATGATTTGTCAGTGATAATAAGTGAAATGTTGAAAGATTTTCTAGTATTGCAAACACTTTTTTTAAATTTTTTAATTTTATCTTCCCTTTCCTGTTTTTATTATTTGAGTTTTTGCCTTCTATGTTTATTCCAGTCCAGCCATTATCATGGCTTCAACCTTGCACATTCCCTGCCCCTGATAAATGAGCATTCATTGATTTCTTTTCAAAGTGGCATTTCCAATTTAATGAATGAGACATTTACTGTGTGACCTTAGGAGGAACACTTAACCTCTCTGGGCATCACCTGCTTTGTGTGTAAATGCAAATAAGAGGTCAGGGATCACTCAGTGATTTCCTTAAGTTGTACTACTGGATTACATTTTTATACTGTTTCTGTAGTATGTTTTTATTTCTCCTAAATACATTTAGTATGGCACACTCATCCTAGTGAGTAAAAGGAGAAGAAAATGAATACATTTCTAATATCCACCCCATAATCCCAGATTGTTTTTAAAAATATACTTGCTTAGACTCTGCTTTCCAGACTTGCCCTTCATATCTTCTACTGAAGCTTTTTTCCTTGAGAGAATGGAAACATTTGCATCATAGGAATCCTGGTCTCTACTAATGCCTTGTCCAAGGACAAGAATATATCAAAAGGGAAGGAGCTTTTGTCCTATGTTGAGGTTAAATAGTTACCACTCCCAGGGAAAGCTTACATTTCTTTTGTACTATGTGTCTGTGAATGTTTTATGAATCCAATTGAGCTTTAAGAATCAAGTTTCTCCGACAGACACAGTTTATTCTGAAGAATAAAGATACAGCAGAAAGTTATTGATTTTTGAGGGATCTACGCCTTGTGAAAAATTAACCAGACATTCCTACAAAATCGATACGATTACCCTTGCTGCTTCAGAACGGTTACACAGAGACTGACACAAAGAATGTCTCCATCACAGAGGGCAGTGTTTGGTTTTTGTGGGTCTTCTGAAAACCATGGGCAGGTGCTTTTGTCCTATAATGAATCTCTCCTGTCTTCTCACTATTTCCAACTTCCCACCCCTTGCCACACACCTATGCATAAAACACATCTTCTATTTTCTCCATTTTCTGCAACTTTGCTACCTTTCATGACAATAGCATGGAAGGTTGGAGTAACCCACCCAACCAAGGTAGTTAGTAAGACATTGATGTTAAAAGCTACCTCAATATCAGGTTTTATTGTTGATTTCTGATCAAGGTTACTACCCTGCTCTCTGTGACTTAATCCATTCTGATCACTTTTTTTTTGACAACTGAGAGTGGACTGCCCTTTCCTATTTCTTCTCAGATGCAAGAGTGTGTATTTTCTCCACCACTGAATCAATAGAAAGTCATACATTTATGCATAGCTATATTCCTATCTAGCTCATTGGCAAGTAACTGAAGTCCATTTCCAATATGCATTCACTGTAGGTCAAGCCCTGTGCTTGCTGCAGGAATCCCCAGTGGAACAAGATAGAAACCCTGATGTCAAGGAGTTCGTGGACTCATAGCATTTCTCCAAGGGGGTGCTCCTGGCATGTAGGGCAAGGCAGTCCTTTATCATACAGAATCGCCTTATGCTTTCACAGGAATTCAGCATCCTTAGCCCCAGTCCATTGCCAAGAACATCTCTCTGATGTTACAGCATCAATGAGAAATACCTCTTCATATTCATGAAACGACATTGGAGAAACATCAACTAACCTTATTTGAGGCTCTGGTGGGCCACTTACTGTCTGTCTTGATGCCTGCATACCAGATATCTAACCTGTTTCTGAACATAAACTCATGGACTAAACTTTTTACTTTGAATCTTTAGATCCCAAAATGTATTCAGAAAAGTCCCTGGTTATATGGGGTGCCTGGGTGGCTCAGTGGGCTAAGCTTCTGCCTTCAGCTCAGGTCTTGATTTCAGGGTCCTGGGATCAAGCCCCACAGCAGGCTCTCTGCTCAGCAGGGAGCTTGCTTCCCCCTCTCTCTCTGCCTGCCTCACTGCCTATTTATGATCTCTCTCTGTCAAATAAAAATAAAAATCTTAAAAAAAAAAAAAAAGGAAAATTCCCTAGTTATACTAGGAACCTTAGTTGCTGAATGTCAACCTTGTCTCTGGGTTTCTTGTCTAACATATCCAGGTTTGCAGGTACTGCTTACCTTACTTGGTCTTCTCTGAATAGGCAAACAGTGCTTCAGTGCCCTTAGTCACCTCCTTTGCAAAGTATTTGAGCTATAGGGGCACTCATTTCCAAGATTTCTTCGATAATTAACAATGTAATATATTTATCAGGGTGGTTTTACTAGGAAAATCTACTTCTTTTGCATTTTCATTAAATCATTTAACTGTTTATAATGAACTGAGCTGCTACTAAGTGCTAGACATTTAATTGGTCTTTGGGAATAATTTTAGGAATAATTCTTTCCTTTCAAGATTTTACATTCTATTGGCAAAAGACACTAATCAAACAATCGCACAAATAAATGAAAGTTCAAATGATGTTATGTGTGAAAGAGAGAGAACTCTGGATGAACATAATGGGGAAATCAGCCTTGCTGAAGAGCACTGTGGCAATTATCCAGATGAACTGCTACTTGAGATGAGGTCTAAACTGTAAAGTCAAGAGAAATGATACAAATTAACTAAATGAAGACAAAAGGGGAGAATCCAACCAGGACTAGTCTTCTTCAGCAAGTATATCAATATTTATACTTTAAAAAAATCCATGCATATATATATATATATTTTTTATTTTTTATTTATTAGTTAGAGAGAGAGAGAGCGAGCACAGGCAGACAGAGCAGCAGGCAGAGGCAGAGGGAGAAGCAGGCTCCCGCCGAGCAAGGAGCCCGATGCGGGACTCGATCCCAGGACGCCGGGATCACGACCTGAGCCGAAGGCAGCCGCCCAACCAACTGAGCCACCCAGGCGTCCCCATGCATATATTTTTTGTATATACATAAGGATTTAAAATATGGATTTGAGAATATATATACACATAAATATATATGAATTTTAAAATATGGATTTAAATATACATGTACACACATATAATATAACATATATAATGTATATGTAATATATAATATATAGATATACATATCATGTGACTAGGATAAGAACTTTCAATACTTGAAAGAAATTAGCTGAATTCTGCCCCCAAGTCTGGCTTAAAGATTCTTATTTAGATTAGATAAATAATATAGCCTCTTAAGACCTGTTTCCTCATATGAAAACTGAAATAATGAAATGGAGTATTTTAATGGTCCTTAAGTTCAGGCTTATAGATTTATTTAATAAAAATAGACAAGAATTGAAAGCCAGTCATGACACCAAGCCAGCTTTGTCACTTGTATAAGTCTGTGAAGATGGGCAAAGTATTTGAATTGGCAGAAACATAATGTCATTTAAACAAATAAACAAACAAACAAAAAAATAGCGGATCCACCAAGGTTCACTGTATATATAATTTCTAGTCTAAATCAAATAATCCAAAAAAGTAATTATCAATGCTCCTTAAAATGCCAGAATTTGGAAATTCAGGTGAAGGACATTTTAAGTTATTTTAAATATACAAGGTTTCAAAAAAGTTTTAACAACATTATGATTTTATCCACGTTAAAAACATAAAAATTATGATGTTGTGGTAAGATCTTTTATTGAAACTTTGATTTTCTAGAAACTATTAAAAAATTTAAAGCCATAGTAAAATGTAAAGCATAGGGAGAAAATTACCTTATATTTGAATATATGAATTTTTCTTCTTCTTTTTTTATCTGTAATTGGTCACTATGTATGCACATGTTTTTTGACAATATCTATGGCTGTTTGTGGATACACCAGTTCAAAAATGGTGGGTGTTTTTGGTTTTCCTTTTCATGGTTTTGGCCCATGTTAAATGACTGCTCCAGGGAGCAAAAGATACAAATTTAGCATCTATCTGATAGTAGGACAGATCACATGTCCAACGCAGGTTAAGCTAGTTTGTGTATCATTTGATTAAATCTTAATAAACTCAACAAAATGCCCCCTCATTACTTCAATTATTTCCACTCTATACTGATGGTTTGAATCTGTCTCCCACTCATAAACTAAATCCTGCCAGAAGGAATGCTCTTGAGAATTACTGTTACCAAAGTGGATTAAATTGAATCCAGTAGATTCTAATCTCATCCAGCTGTTTTATTCAGCTGGACATATCAGTCTTATCAACTCCTCATTCCTTTCTCCTTGTTTACCAAAGTCATGTTTGAAAAGGGATCAATGGCTTTCCTACTATGCTTTTTGGCTCCTTTGGGTCTCAAAGAAGCACTCCCAATGATGCCTTGAGAAAAGATTAAGTAAATGTTTGGTCTGCAGAACGGATCTACTTTGGCTGATTTATATTTTGGCATCACATGGACGATTTCATGAAGGGTCCTATGGCCACAAAACCAAAAGAACACATTAAACTGGATTCTTCCCCAATGTTCTTCACATTTCTAACTTTCTATCAATTTATGAATTCAACAATGAATGCATTAATTTTATTTCTATGAATGGAAAGAATAGCTATACAAAGGAGGCTGATGTTCGCCGTTAAGAGAACATGGACTTGTATGTAGGAGGGTAGACAGAAACACTTCCTCAGACAGCAAGATAAGGCAATTCACCTTCTCAAGAGAGACTGATTAATTCCTTCCTTTAGTAACATGCTGGTGGTACAATGGTGAGTCAAATATAATCTGCTATCTTGAAGCTCATGGTATATTGACGGAAACAAAACAAACAAATACACACACACACACACACACACACTAGCATGTCAAATAATGGTGCAGGACATTGGAAAATAAGTCAGGAGCAGGCATAGTAACTAAAGGAAAGTTTACTAATTATCTATTGCTGTATAACAGGCAATCCAAAAATGTAGGGACCTAAAACAAACAAGAACGATTCTATTTGCTCATGATTCTGTAATCCGAACTGGGCTTGTCTGTGTGGTTCTGCTGTCCCAGCAGGAGATATCATATGACTGCAGTCAGGAAGCTGAAGAGCTCTGGACTGGACTCTGCTGGATGATTGGCCTTCTCTCCCTCTCTACTTGGTTCCTCCACAAAGTCTGTGCACCTGATCTCCTCGTGGGTTTGCTCCACACGTTCTCAACAATGTAGCCAGACTTCTGGCATGGTGGCTCAGGGCTTGAATAAACACAAAAGCAGAAGCTCTTGGGATTACTTAAGATTTGTGCCCTGAAACAGTAGAGAGTCATTTTTATTTGTTCCATTGATTACATTGAGCCCTAGAAATAGCCCAATTCCTGGAGAGGTGTGAATACCAGGAATCATGTTCTTCTTAGAATATAACACAACAATCCCAAGAGAGTCCAGTGTAGAGAGTGTGTTTCAGAGTTTCAGGTCTCTGCCTTTCCTAGTCACACTCTCTAGGAAAGGCAGAGACCTGAAGTGGGAATGAACAGGAAAGTACAAGTCATGGAAAGATCTGAGGAAAAGCTTTCAAGGCAACAGAAGAGCAAATCCATGAGCCCAGAGGGGGAAAATTGCTTGTAGAAGGCCTAGAAAGAAAATGAGTATGGGCAGAGTAGAGGGAATCAGTAGGAGAGTGATAAGAAATAAGTTCAGAAAGACAATTGGCATCACAAATGGCCTTAGAGAGCAGCCAGAAACTTGAATTTTATCATTTCTCCAATAAGAAATCAAGGGAGAGTATTGGTCAGAGGAGTGACACATTTGATTTTTTAAAAAATCACTATGTTTTGTGTGAACTGAGTGATGGAGTCAGAGTACAACAAAGAAGGGGTTAGGAGGCAATCATTGTCTTGTATATGAGAACATTATAAGAATCAGATGGGTGGTAATGAGCCTTAAGATATGGATAGATTCTGGAAATATTTTGGAGGCAGACTAATGGGATTTAGTAAAGAATGTGATATGGATCATTGAGCAAAGAGGGACATAGATTAGTAGTAAAAAACAAAGTTAGAATGATGTTTTGTGGATATGGAGAAGACCAGAAGAACTGTTTGGTAGGAGCTTGAGAAATCAAGAGAACTATCTTGAACCTGTTAAGCCCGAGACGCCTACTCAACATTCAGATGGATTTGAAAACTGACCAATTAGATGGTACAACTCAGGGACTGGAGAGGGTCAGAAGCATTTTATGGTCTTTAAAGCCATTAGACAGTATGATCTCACTTAGAGCTGAGTAAAGATACAGACAGATAAGACTTGAGCTGAAGAATGAAAGACTTTAAGACCAGAAAGAAGAGGAAGAACCTTGCTTGACCTTATGAGAACATTATCAGATTGCCTGAATAATAATTCTAGCAGCAGAGAAATCTTGAGTCAGATGAGGTAGGCCCCAGTAGAAGGGAGAGAAATTAAGAGGTTTTAGCAATAATGCAGAGGGGAGATGACAGTCTTTTTAAGGAGTAGCAATGAGAGAGGATGGGGAGTTGGGGGCTCATTTAGGGAGAAAAAAGAGGATTTGGTGGCCTAAAGGCTATGGAGTCACTGCCAAACCTTTTCTTCAATTAATTAAACATTAATTCGGTATTTAAGACTACATAAATTGGGTTTTTTAAACTTTGAAGTCAAATAGTTCTCTTAATTGAAGACTGAGCATTAAGACATCATGGAAATGACGTAGAACATGGTTCATATAGAAATATTGGACTAATAGAGCATTGGTTGCTTTATAACCCAGGACAAGACAAAGCCGTCAACATGTGGCTTCTTCCGCACAATTTGGGCTCTCAAAGGGTTGAGTTATACCCAGTTATCTCCTATCATCATTTCCCTCTCTTTTTAAAAACTCAACGTTTCCTCAATCTCATTATGTCTTTTTTCAGTAAATCCTATGTTGGCTGCTCACATTAAAAGACAAGTTCAGAACGGCATTCATGGGTAAAGGAACTGTGAGTGAGAACTCGTTACTCCTAGTCTGAATGTTGCAACCTGAGAGAGTACCTTGGTTTTGCTTTGGGTTAGATAAACTCCTGCTGCCCCCTAGTGGCACATTGTCGGGGAACAAAATCTCTGGGTCTCTTGTTTATTTTGTGGCAGAAGCCTGTATGTGTGACACCAACATAGTACATGGGGGACAACTCTAGAAACTAAGGCATCTTATAGACATCAAAACTCTATGTATTCATAATTGCATAAAATAGTGATTTGGCTGTCATCACTGCAATCAGTGAAGCTCTTGATCATCCAGGGGTGGCGCTACCCTGTTAGGTCTGTCGGAGGTCAGTCATTTCTTGATGGGTCTAGAAATTTCTTCTTTTTAATTACTGAAATTCTGAATCTTCTTATCCACAATCTAGGCATCATCATCATGTGAACAGTTGGGTTACTGAACCCTGAACAGGCATGGGAACAAGGGATATTCCCCTAACTTGTAGTTTATCCTACTCCTCAATTTTTATTTCCTGATCTCTTGTCCCATGTTTGAACTCTTGCCCCATTTATTGACTATGAGAAATGCCATTTCTTTCAGGAGAAATACAACCCCCACTCGTACGGTTGGGATATTGCCCTCTGGCCTGAAGGACATAATCATATCAGAACACATACTCCAACTTTGGTGTTCATCCACTCTTGACCCTTTTCTTGGTTTAAATAAAATGTGTTTATAATAATAATTATATTATTATGGAATTGTTTATTAATCAAAATATTTCTTATGTATATTCACCATCTTCCCAAGGTTCTTCCCGTGCAGGTTCTCCTTTACAAATGACTGCTCAAAAAAGGCTGTGTACAAATCTACAAGAAAACCCCCAAATTTACAAAGATAAGAAAGGTGTTCTAAATCAAACAGGAAAATGTAATATTTCTCCCCAAGGAGGCATGAAAAAATTGCATTTATTTATTTTTTTGCTGGAAGAGACATTCAATTTGATTTAGAACAATCCATTTGTAACCTAAGATACCTGCATAAGGCAAAGGATGGCTTAGGTGTTCCCAGAGTGCAATGGTGAGTAACTGCTTTGCACTCACCTGATATTTCTTTTAATGTTTTTTTTGTTTTATTTTGTTTTGTGTGGTTTTTTTTGCAAAACAAGGATACCTGTTGCTTTTGTAGGGGAGGTAACTTTTCCCTTTTTCCTTTTTAGGTTTTTTTTTGGCTGATCTTATAATTAAATTGGCATAAGACATATTAACAGGAGGAAAAAAAAACATTGAATTTCATTCTTACAGGAACCCCAAATCCAGACAATCAAGACTTATATGCCATTCTGAGCTAGGGAGAAGGGAGTGGGGATCCAAGACTTCAAAAGGGAGGAAGACAATTCACAAGAAGATAGAAAGAGCAAGAGTTTTGTGAACAGATGTTTGCCCTGCGATGTTTATAAGGCTTGTAAAAAGTTATCTCTGGTGGTAGCTTCTCCCCGGTGCAGGTTCCCTATCTAAATTCTCTTAGGCAATGAAGGGAGAGGTAAAAAGCTCTTCTTGAATTTGTTGGACCTTGATCGTCTCCAACTCAAAACAACCCACATACCAAAGTGGCACTTTCTGGGGTGACCTGCCCTGAACCTCCTCATTTCCTCCAGATAAATTCACCTCCACTGAGACAAAAACTATTTTAAAAGAGTTTAAACAACATTTGCTATTTTAATTGTAGATTTTTTTGTTTTCTCCCCTCTATATTCCATACCCTCTAAAGTTAGAAAAATAAAATGTTCAAATGCCTCTCTCTCTTACCTTAGAAAGTTGACATGATTTTGTTCCACCCATTTGCCCTTCTCTTAGACCTCTGAACTTCTTAGAGGCAGAAGAAATGACAAATCCAACTTTGTGATCCCATCACCTAGAGGATAGTCTGGCTCATAGTAGATGACCATTGTAAGTGTGTTGAACAGAACCAAGAAAAGAAGAATACAGGCTATGTTCACAAGAGACAAAACGTAAGTTGTATCAGGATGTCATTGAGGGAACACCTGTGCGAGGATCTAATATGGATTGACAAGAAATAGAAATTCCTCAATTTTACCTTGAATTAAGGACCCCTGGTTGATTCACAGTAAGCCCTTCAATGTGAATTTATCTTTCAAAATATTGAATAAACTAGTAAGCTGAACCCATGGATGGGAATTCCAGGTAAATCTGAGATTGGGTATTGATACAATGGAGAAGTAGACAAGACTTGCTATTGGTATCCTCTCCCTCTTATTACAAAATATTTTGTTTTCTACCTACATTGGCCAGGGATATCCTGCCAAGAAAGGATGTTATCTCATATGTAATCTCCACTGTTGGAATATACATACATATGTATATTCCAACAGTGTATATAAATATATATATGTATATACATATACATATATGTGTGTATATATATGTATATTCCAACAGTGTATATATATGTGTGTATATATATGTATATACACTGTTGGAATATATGTATATTCCAACAGTGGAGATTACATATGAGATAACAAATATATATACATACATATGTGTGTGTGTGTATATATATGTATATACATGTATATACACGGTTGTGTATATATGTATACACTGTTGTATATATGTGTATATATATATACATATGTGTATATATATATATGTCTATACACTGTTGGAATATATGTATATATGTATATTCCAACAGTGGAGATTACATATGAGATAACAAATATATATATACATATATATACACATACATATATGTGTGTGTGTGTGTGTGTGTATATATATATATATATAAAATATATAATATTTTAAAAGAAGACTCCAGGGAAGAGGGTGATGCAGTCATAGTATATTGATGGAGGTATTTTAGGTATGGTAAGGAGCATATTTTGTGAAGGGCAGTCTGGGAAATAATGTCCTTCAATTATGACATATAAACATCACTTTATATCACTTAATGAGTCTGTAGTTCAGCTAGTCATAATTATTACACCTAATGGCATATCCCTCTAGGCTCTTTAACTCAGAGCTTTCATAGTTTCTACTCATGCCCATTAAGGAGCTAGAAACTCAATACCATTTTCCTAATAAGCTTCCTTGTGAATCTTATCTTCCATTGAAATCTTATGTGTGCATCAATTTTTAATATTTTTGAAATATACACTGCATCTTATAAATGAACAAAAACATTTAAGATTTATTTGTTGATACTCCAAAAGGCATAGATACCAAAAGGTCCCCTTTTAAATCAGGTGCTGAGAACTCTTGTGGTGTATTCAAATCTCAATTTTCATTGTAATAATAATCAATGGCATACCTCCTTTCATCCCAACAATTGGTATAGATAATAATAAGAGTCAATAACTATTTTCCAGTGATTCCAATCCATTTGTTTCAAACTCTAGGATTGATTTTTCAGTCTGAAAGGAAATTAATTGCTTTAATTTTAATTTCAATTGATTTTTAAGCCTTCTTTCATAAGTAGTACTTTGCTCCTCGTGGTTTTTTTTTTTTTTTTCCCTCCATAGAGATTTCTCTAAATGGCATTCCTTGTTAGTCATGAGCATAGAGGTGATTCTTCCAGATTTCATTGAATTTGAACTGCCAGTTCAAAATGGTAATTCCTGCAAAATAAGGACAGTATAAAGCAATATGAAGAACACATATCTTAGACAACTAGCCCAAAATCTCACCTCTGAAACTTACTAACTACACCACTGGAGAAGTCAGTTTCAGCTCTTTGCTTTTCTTCTTCATGTGTTACATTGTGCACAATATCTTCCTCCTAGAGCTGTTCTGAAGATTAAATAAAACAACACCCAGTAAGACCCGGATGAAAATAAATACAGAAGAAAGATTAGCTCCCACTATTTCCTATCCAGTTTTTCATAGGTATTGTGTGCAGGTTTTACCAAAATGTTCTATTAATTCCCTAAATAAATAAGCATTTACAGCAATATGATTTATTTATTTAATATATGAAGCAAAGGTGTAATTAGACGCGTCTTGAAAATGCCTTCAGAGAACTGAAATGTGTATTCCACATTTACATACTTTGCTCACCAATAAAACTTGGTAAGAGATAAGAAAAATTTAAGAACATCGGCAGAAAGCTGAGCTGGAACAGTTTGCTGGACCCTATATAATGCATTAACAGCAATAAAGAAACGAGCAGAAATGAATGTAATTAGGTGCCTCTCTGTAAATAAGGTTTACTGTGTAGTGCTAGCTGAGTAAGCTAATGAAAGAAAGACACTTTAATTATGAGAAAATTATTTCTGTAAGACCTTAGACAGAATGTCTTAAACATGGCCTTAAATACACTGTGGATATCAGTTAATTGCTTAAACAGTGAGGTTCATTTTACTACTTCTGGAGACCCAGTTTTCCTATCTGCAAGATGAAGTTAACCAGGGGAAAGTAAGTGTAAACTGAGTGTTTAAAAGGTGGGCAGACATAAAAGAATGCATTAACAAACTCTGCTGAGGTCATGGTTTAGAAATACCTCAGGCTGTGGTAGGTGAATAGGATACCATCAGAAATAAGTAAAAAGGCTCATCAGCATTTGAAATTGAAAAGAATTTCCTCGTACTTATGGAGTTTTGATAGATACACATCATGTGTTTTAGTGGGGTCATACTACACAGACAAAACATGCAGGCATCTCTCCTTCCTTCCAGGAATTTAAAATAATAAATAGCTTCATCACATTCCAAACACAGCTGGTTATTTTCTAATAATATTTGTAGATGCTAATAATATTTGTAGATGCTAACATCAGGCAATTTCATGTGCGTGCTTCTCCAAACATAAACATGGCACCAATAAAGTATCATTTCATTTATTTGATAGAGCAAGGAGCTGGGAAGATGGCAGATGTTTCAGTCAAGTTATCAATGCCTTGCTCTGTAACGGTTTGTCAGTCAACAGGCTTTTGCTGCTTTCTGTTGCTGAAATGGTCAATGGTAATGAAGTTATCTGTACTCTTCTTTGACTCAGTTATAACCAAGCGAATTAAAAAATAGCATTTATTAAATAGGTTTTGCCACATACTCATTGTGCTCATGGCACTCTCAAAAACAGAGTAAAAGAAGGTTTGAAATGCTGCCCAAAACAGTTCTCAAAGACATCACATGGCAGGAAATTGTAGGGGATAAATTGGCTTTGGGGATGAAATATGGCATTAATCTGTTAACACCACAGGTCATACTATCCCCTCTTCTAAATTCAGTCATTTAATTAGTGCATGCTGCCCTGGAAACATTTGACTAAAGAATCCCAGGGTTGGAAGCAACCTTCAAGAAAATTTACTGAAGTATGCTCATGATGGAATATCATAGTCAAGTGTAATCCAATGCAAGTTTGAACATTCATCCCTTTGCAGACCACAGATTTCACCCCTGAAACAGCTTGGGTAATGACAATGAAATTCTCTCTATTAACCCCACATTTGACTGCCTCCAACATCTACTCTAATTGTGTTTTGTGAGGAGATAGTAATTTTTTTTTTTTCACATTCAGGGTTTGCACAGTGGAATCGCCCTGGAGGTAGTTAGATTAGAGATGATGCCTCATGAAGGACAGAAATGTATAATATTGTCTCCTGCCAGGAAACAATGCTCACAATTACAGCAAATTTATGAACTAATAATAAATATCATGCATGGCTAAATCCTATCACCATGGGGCAGCCACTTAATCATTTACCTTCCTTAGACTGTACCACCTAATACTGACAGATGCCATATGAGACAGTTACTATTATTCTTTCCCTTTTACAGTGAACTGAGGCTTGGAAATGTCAAGTTACTTGCCCAGGGTCACACAATGAGCAAGTAGTTAAGTGAAGATTTGAATCTTAACCTGTGGATAGCATCTCTTCAGGGTAGTGCTAGGAGAATGAACTCTACAGAAAGGCCAGTTTGTGAGGTTGATTCTTTTTTATACTTTTAAGATTTTATTTATTTATTTATTTGGAGACAGGAAAAGCAGGAGGTGGGGTAGGGGAGGGGCAAGAAAGGAGAGAGAGAAAAAGAGAGAGAGAGAGAGAGAGTCTTAAGCAGACTCCACACTGAGCATGGAGCTCCATGTGGGGCTTGATTTCACAACCCTGAGATCATGACCCGAGGGGAAATCAAGAGTTGGAGGCTTAACTGACCATGCCACCTAGGCACCACAGTAGATTTCTTTTTGCCAACGTTTTTCCTTTAAGAAGCACTAGATAATTTCTAGAACTTTAAGGGAAAATATTTGGTTCGCAGATCAACTTCTGGCAACTTGGAACATTTCGCAAGTTAACAGGACAAGCACTGGTGTCACCCTGGATTCCCTTCTTAGGTCAGCTCCTCAGTGGTTTCTGCTTTAGGCACTGCCTCCAGAGCCTGACCTTTGCCTCCTACTTCAACATCCTCTAAATATCTTCCTGCTAGCTCCCTGGACTCCAGCCAACGCCCCTCTCAAACATCCATCAAATACTCCTGAAACCTTCCCACTCCTCAAATCTTTGCATTTGCTCTACCCTCTTCCTAAAAGCATGTTTTCTGCCCATTTTCCAAAAGTCCTTTTACTCCTTATTAATCTCAGATCAAACATAGGTAGCCAGATTTTCTCCTTCAGCCTCCCAAGGCTCTCTACACCCACAGCTGATTGTTCTCTCTATCTTAGCCTACAATATCTTCTTCAGCTTACTCATAAGTCTGACCCATTATGGATATTTATTTGCTTAATTATTATCTTTAACCCTCTCTCCAGGAATAAAAGCAATAGGAGGTCCAGAATTCTGGCAGGCTGCAGTCAGAGTATAGTTGGTGCTAGAATAAAAGTGTGATAATGGAGAGGAATCATAGAGGATAGAGAGCAGCTCATTCAGCCTATGACGTCACTGAGTTTAGACGTTTGAGGAAGAATTTAACAGGTGGAGAAGAGCAACCAGGAGAGTTTGCTTACAAAAAGGAAGCGGTTCCATAAAAGCATGGGTGTGCAAATGAACAGAGAACCAGTTTACACCTGCCTCCTTGAAAATAGCGTGCCACAGCAGCAGGTTTGATAAGATGCTTGTAAAAATATCTACAAAACAAGATTTAGCCACTAAAATCCAGACCGCGACATTGATAGCTATCACTCAGCCCAGTGAAAGTGTAACAAATCAGCACCTGGTTCTGTGTACCAAATGCCGATGGACAAATTGAACCTTGCTGGGTAGACGTCAAAACCTCGCTGCAGGGAGAGGGTTGAGCACCAGAGGTCATGGGCTTGTCCTCTTTATATATATTAGGTTCTCACAAAGGATGCAGATTACAGTCATTCCTTTTTACATTCATGTTCATTTGAGACCCACGATCAGACCTATGAGCTGCATAAAGTCTGTGGAAGAGCATGAGTATGGATTGTCATGCCTCACGAGATGAGCAGGAGGCAGGGATTTCCTCTGAGACCAGCAAACACATTTGTACCCTGAAGTCATGAGAAAACGTTTTCTGAGACAGATCTGTTATAATTCAAGTAATTGTCAAAAATATTCATTATGGATGTAGATATTGAGCAGTAAAATTAGCCATGTTTCCCTTCTGGGTATTAGCATTAAATCCCCACTCTGGGGACGCCTGGGTGGCTCAGTTGGTTAAGCGGCTGCCTTCGGCTCAGGTCATGATCCCGGCGTCCTGGGATCGAGTCCCACATCGGGCTCCTTGCTCGGCAGGGAGCCTGCTTCTCCCTCTGCCTCTGCCTGCCACTCTGTCTGCCTGTGCTCGCTCTCTCTCTCTCTCTCTCTAACAAATAAATAAATAAATAAAAATCTTAAAAAAAAAAAAATCCCCACTCTGCAGAAAAGACTCTGGCCTTTAGGGAGGACATTTCCCGACAGGTTTCTGATAGTGTGGATGTGCTAATGCATCTCAAAACCAAAGTGCATTTTATTTTCCTGCCAGTATCTCTGTCCTTAACAACTTTCCCTACACGGGGCTTGGAACAAGTTAGGTTTATTTAAAGAACTATTTTAAATAGTGTCTACCACATGGAAGTAGACTGTTCAGTGCACATCTGTGTGTTTGCATGTGCATATCTGTGCATTGGTGTGTGTTTCTACAAATATTTTATTTCACTTTATCTTTATAATTGAAATGACAGCAAGCCTAGGTTATCAGATATCAAATACCATAAAGGCTATTTTTCTGATAAATTCCTGAAGTGGATTCGTTTGTAGAGGTGTCCCCTTGAATTGCTTGCATTTCAAACATCCGTAATAAGTTATGTACCATTTCTAACCGCAGTAGCATTGAATCATTTACTTTTCCAGGAAATAAAATATTTTTCTCTGTTTCATCACTTTTTATTTCATGATCATGCACATGTAAATGTTTTAGATATTTTTTTTTGCCCTCAGGGGCTTTACATACCTACAAGAAATGAAAATGAGAAGAGAGTTACCCAACCCTTTAAACATTTCTCTCTCCAACAGCCAGTAGGAATGCATTTTGAGTTAAAAAGTGCTAGGGTTTGATCTAGGGGAGCTGTTCAATGTACCTTTAGAACTCTATGTGGGATATAAAATTCTGGAGATATAGCTCTGTTTCTACTTCATCTCAACCAGCTTTAATTTCTACACAAAGGGAATATTAAATCTTGAAAAGACCTAGAAAAGGACAAAGAATATTTCTTTGTGAGCACATTAAATATACCAGGCTTCTACTTTGTCATAAAACTTGTTTGAACAGATATAAGCAGAGGCAAGAAATAAGAGTCATTCCTTTTTCCAAGCTAAATTCACCAACAAATCATTGATAGATTCTATCAAAATGTGAGCTAATGATATACTACTGAATATCCATTGGCAACACCATTTTGCTATTTTTTTTTT
>RCUC01136306.1:0-24055 GCA_003697995.1 Taxidea taxus jeffersonii
CCCAAGTTGGATCAAAGTCTTCCTTAAAGGGCCTCCCCTCACTTAGGCCCAACTCCAGGGATCACCCTTGAGGGCAAGGAAATAAAATGCCCTCAGCCTTCCTTGCAGGTAGTGGGCAAGGTTTTCTTCCCCCCTTGGGGAAATACAGCTGATAACATTTGGTCCACAGGGATTAGCTTCAGAGCCACCATTTCCTTCTTGCTATTCCCGCCCCATCTCCCCATAAACATACATTCAGAATAGTTTCCCTGGGATTTTCCCCCTGGATTCAATGATGGGAATTAGCATTAAGAATGAAGTTGTGAAACCCGTCCTTGTGCACTCAAGTAGTCCCTAGTTCTGCTGCTTTTTTTCCTCAGTAAATCCCCACTGCACGAATTTTCCTCCAGGGCATTCCTCAGAACCTGGACCCATCTTCAGCACGCCTCCCACTTAGGAAGATAGATTCTGCCCTGGGCTGGGGGTGGGGGGGAAGCAGGGGGGCGGGGTAGGGGTGCCTGAGACCACCCCCCACCCCCTAGCCCCCACCCGCGGACACAGAGACTGGCCTTTGTACCAATCCCAGCGTGGCTCTGAGGTCCCTTTTAGACCCAGGACTGGGGCCTCTGAAATGCAAAGATCTCTGAGGCCCTCTCTGGCTCTCCGGGCCTTCCTCTGACGGAGGATGGCTCTGTGGCCCCTGGATATTATCCTTGGTGTCTCCTGCCACCGCACTTCTCCCTAGCAGCTTGCTCAGTGCCTTCTCAAGAAGGGGCCTGGGTCCTGAGAGTGGGGCTCCTTTTCAGGGTCACACGTCTCTCTCCCTTGCCCCACACCCACCCCAAACCCAAGAGACTCAGGCAATTGTAACGGGTACTGTCTCGTTTTAAATGAACTTTAATTGTATTCAGATTATACGAGTAAAGCACACACACTGTAGGAAAATAAGCTTAGAAAAGAAATGATGAAGGCTGTCAGCAGTCCTTTCTGTCAGAGACAGCCGTATTTTCTTGCTGGTGGTCTTCCATCTCAACTGATTCTGATGCCTCCTGTCTGGGGGCGGGGGGGAGGGGCAATCTGTCCCCCACACCCCAGCCTCCCTGCTCAGGAGCCTTGAACCACCTCCACTGCCCACTGCCCCCACCCTCCGGGGCCAGCCTCGTTCTCATGGGGCCCCCTCCTTCCACCCTGCGCCAGCCCAGCTACCTGATGGCCGGTCCCCCAACGTGCCCTGCCTCTGTTTCTTGCATCAGCCCTAGGATCTGTCTGGTGTTGCAATCTCCGCCCTGCCCCCACCCACACAGGGCCATCCTCACCTCGGATCCTACTGTTTCTTTTTTTTTGTTTTAAGATTTTATTTATTTATTTATTTGACAGAGATCAGAGATCACAAGTAGGCAGAGAGGCAGGCAGAGAGAGAGGAGGAAGCAGGCTCCCCGCTGAGCAGAGAGCCCGATGCGGGGCTAGATCCCAGTGGGGCTCGATCCCAGGACCCTGGGATCATGACCTGAGCCGAAGGCAGAGGCTTTAACCCACTGAGCCACCCATGTGCCCCTATCCTACTGTTTCTTTGAGGCCTGGGTTAGGCTTAGTCACTTCATCCTTGAAGCCTTCTGAGCTGCATTCCACCCCCTCCCCAACCAGGGAAAAAAAAATTCCTAGAAGGACCCTTTCTCTTTTTGGTCCACAGAGAAGCGGAGAGTCAGTATTTATTGACCAAACGACTGCTTCCTGAAGTATCTTCTTCTAACGTTTAAGTGTTTGTGGCCCCGTCTTAGTCAAGGAACAGTGTCTGGCACACAGGCCTGTGCCTACTTTATGGGGGCGGTGGGGGCAGCGGGAGCCTTTTGCCAGGACTGCAGACTGAGAAGGAGTCTGAATGCTGTGGACCTCCTCAAGGCGAGGCCAGGCTGGGGAAGGGGAGCCTGGGGAGAAGCAGCAGCTTGCCAGCCCAGACGAGGGATACAGGCCTAAGCAGCTGCAGGACCCCACAGGGACAGCTGGCTCGGGAACTGGGTCTTGCCCCACCTGGGGCGGCCCTTCTTGGAGGCTCGCTGGTGGTCACCAGGGCTTTGCACACTGCGTCTTCTCCCAGCCTGCGGTGTGCAGTGTTGCCCAACCTGGCCAGGCTCTGGGGCCAGGCCCCCTGTGAGCCTCAGCTGTGGTGCTGAAGAACAGTCTGGGTCCTGGGCAAGACAGGTGCTGCCGGGGTGGAGCAGTATTTTGCACTGTGGTATTTTGAGTTCAAGAAGATAGTACTCCAGGGGCAGCTGGGTGGCTCGGTGGGTTAAGGGTCTGCCTTCAGCTCAGGTCCTGGGATCCAGGCCATTGGTCAGGCTCCCTGCTCAGTGGGGAGTCTGCTTTTCCCTCTCCCTCTGCCACTCCCCCTGCTTGTGCTCTCTCTCTGTCAAATAAATAGATGGAATCTTTAAAACAAACAAACAAATAAGACAGTCCTCCAGAGTACCATGTCTGATGCCCTCAAAAACGGTTCTGCCCTCAGGAGGTCCGTGCAGAGTGGTGCTGCTGTTTCTGGATGAGACGGACAGGGGAGGTAGGGGCACAGGGGAGTCTGGGGCTGCTTCTGAGCTCCCGCCCTGTTGTTACCAGGCCCTGCCGGCCTTCTCCAGAGCTCGCCTTTCCCATTCCAGCTCAGCCTGAGCTAGTTATCTGCAACAGGCGCAACAGTGGGGGTGTTTCCTGGCCCCCTCCCTGCCTTAGACGTAGGAGTCTAAAGGGGACATGGCGACAGGCACTTTTGAGTGGAGGAGTTCAGGCTGCCAGGAGCAGGCTGTCTTTCACGGCAGAAGCCACGCCTGTCTTTGAGGGTGCTCCCCTCCCTGTGCCTCTCTCTGTCTGGATAGTCCCGGGAAAGAGTGGGTGCCGACGGGGTCCAGGGGCACCCTGAGATCCAACCATTCCCTGAGCCAATGGAATTGGCCTTTGTCCTGTCTGTACCCCTCAGAATGTTGAGGGGGCAAGAGCAAGGGTATGAGCTGGAGGGTAAGTGTACAGATGCTGAACCGAAGCCGTCTCCTGTCTGCCTCTCCCCTCTTCGCTGGCCTCCTTGGGTCAACACGGTCTGACTGTCCACACAAGGGGTGTCCTGCCGACCCAGGAGCCCATGTCCCCTCCTTAGAGAGTAGTGGCATCTGCCATGGGTGCCTCAGGGAACAGAGCAGGACCACAGACCCCATGCAGAGGGGAGAGTGGACAGGCCCCTCTCCCCAGCAGGCTTTCCCTGTGGGCCTCTGGGACAAGCCAGGATGGGTTTCTGGATGGCAGAGGTTTCTTCTTTTTCTGAATGAAGGAAGGACAATCATCCATTGGAGGGAGGGCTCTGAGCCAGGGGGTCCAGAGCCCTCCATTAGGATACCTCCCTAGAGACTGTGTCTGGAAGCCCCTGCAGTGGGCTGAGTCCCCACCCCAGGCTTGCAAGCACGGAGTCTGGAGGTGACAGACTGAGGAGAGCCTATCTCGCTGTGCTCTTTCCAGGCCTGCTACCTATGCCACAGCCTGCTGACACTGGCCGGGGTGGTGGTCAGCTGCCAGGACATTACTCAAGACCAGTGGGTGAGTCTCCCAAGAGGCTGAGAGGAGCTGCAAAGAGTGGGAGACTCTGAAAGAGTGGGAGGCTCTGAAAGAAGTGGGCCTAGCGTCCCACAGGGCATTCCCAGGGGATCCTGACCTGATCTCCCAGTGGCTGCCCTGTTCCTCTCCTCCCTTTCCTGCCCTACTTCAGAGCAGTCATTCAAATCCATCCCTTTTTCTCTGATTTCTTGCCCCCTCCTCCCGTTCTTCTGTGGAGGGGCCTGGCCCATGTAACACCCTCCTCCATGCACTCCCCCCACCCCTGCAGGGGGAGCTGCAGCTGCTGTGCATGCAACTGGACCGTCACATCAGCACCCATATCCGGGAGAGCCCCCAGGCCATGCACCGGACCAGACTCAAGGACCTGGCAGCCCAGACCTACATTCGCTGGCAGGAGCTGCTGGCCCACTGCCAGCCCCAGGTGGCACCCCCTCCGGGCCCTAGACTTGGGAGGGGAGGGAAGTGGTCAGGTAGGCTGACCAGAGCTGGCAGCATGTCCACCCCCATGGCAGCTCCTGACTGGCACGTGGATAGAGAAGGCAGTGTGGGCAGTGGAGATGCCTCAGAGGAACTTTACCATGGTCACCGAGAAGCCAAGCCCCGTGCAGGGATGTAGTAAGGGGGAGACAGAGAGGCCAACTCCTGGCCAATGCAAAGAAAAACTTCGCCCTGGAGAGGAGGAGCAGTGGGCAGTGCCAGGAAGGGGCACCTGAGGCACCAGCTGTCCCCCCTCCGAGCGACTGCCTTGCGGGCCTGAGGCTGGCCTCCTACTCCTACTCAGCCTGCCCTGGCCCCTCCAATTTCAGGAGCAACAGGCTCCATGCCCGATTTTTGTCAGGCTCTCTTAGGGAGTAATATTCATAGCTCATACATATTGAACAAAGATCTACTTTCTCCACAAAGCAAGATACCCCCACACACAAGACAGGTACTATTACCATCCCATTTTACAGATGAGCAAGCTAACCAGAGTCTCTGATAGTTTAAATAGCTTGCCCTATCCCAAAGGCAGTGTGTAAATGTCAGAACCAGGGCAGAAATCCAGTCCGACTCCCAAGCCTGCAAGACTTTTTTTTTTTTTAAAGATTTTATTTACTTATTTGATAGACAGAGATCACAAGTAGGCAGAGAGGCAGAGAGAGAGAGGAGGAAGCAGGCTGTCCGCAGAGCAGAGAGCCCGACGCGGGGCTCGATCCCAGGACCCTGGGATCATGACCCGAGCCGAAGGCAGCGGCTTTAACCCACTGAGCCACCCAGGCGCCCCCTTTTTTTTTTTTTTAAGATTTTATTTATTTGAGAAAGCATGAGCAGGTAGGGGGAGAGGGAGAAGCAGGCTCCTCTCCAAGCAGAGAGCCCAATGTGGGTCTAGATCTCAGGACCCTGGGATCATGACCTGAGCCAAAGGCAGCCGCTTAACCAACTGAGCCACCCAGGTGCCCCTCAAGCCTGCAGACTTAAGCACAGTCCAAGCCCTGCTCAGATAGCATCTTTTCTGGCCTCTGTCCCTCTGACAAGCAGTATCAGCTGCCTTGGAGGCTCTTCTCTCCCCTAGCCCCCAATCCTGATGGAGACAGGCTGGGTCTGGTGAGCATCTCTCCTCTCATCCTCCCTCAGCTCCCAACATGTCTATCCTCTGACTTCTCTGCTCATCCTTCCTCCTGTAACCTCTGACTTGGGGCTGACACATTGGCCACAGGCTGTGGCTTGGGTCTCAGATTTCGCAAGTCTCTGAGAAAGCTAGAGAGCAGACCTCACCCTCAATCCCCAAGGAACTAGATCACACTAGGCTCTGGTGGGAAACAGTGTGTTTGTCATGAAAAAAAAGGGAAAAGTGCTTTGTGGCCTGGCCATGTGAGGGGGCAGGCCCCACCTTCTTGTCACACTGCTCTGGGCCTTCAGGCCATGAGTAGAGGGCACCCAGACAGAGCACCCATGTGCTGTGCTCAAGTGGCCTGTTGACCTGCCATGTCCTCTCCTGGGTGGGGAGCTGCAGGACTCTTGTAGCTCAGCAGCTGGCACGAGGAGTCCTATAATGGGTGTTGACGCTGGACAGTCACCCGGCCCCAGGGCCATTGCACTGTTTTCCTCCTTGCCACAGGCCCAGTACTTCAGCCCCTGGAAAGACTAAAAGAGCAGGGCATGGCTGGTCCCCAGATCTTGGCTCTGGCTGGAAGTGAATGGGGCTCAAGCAACAGGAGGAAGCAAAGAACAGAGGCCAGAGGAGGGCCAGTATGATGAAGTGAGAGCCTGCTTCCACACTGCCCCTGACCCCCACCGGGGAACGGATATGTCTCCCTGCCTGGCCCACCCCTCAACCCTCCTTCCCTCCAGCTATCTACTCTGTCCCAAGGCCTTTGTCTCCACTCTCCGGTTTCCCAGGGCCTCCTGGGCCCTCCCCACCCTCCTTCCTCTTTCTGTCACTAATGTGAGTTTCTTTGTGCACACTAAAGTCTTATTTCAGCATCAGTGGTTTAGCAGATTTCCTTCAATCCCTGTCCTGAGGGCTCTTGCCCAGGGTCCAGTCTCCTGACATCTCTCTACTGGGACTGCGCTGAGTTCCTACCTGGGACAGCCATGTGACCTGGTCCTCTTAGGCTCCACCCCCTGCCCCAGTAGGCAGTTTGTAAATCCTGAGGAAGGAGCAGTTACTCCTGTCAGAAACCCAGGCAGCAGGGCTAGAGAGCATAGGCATGGACCTGGTCTGGGACTATACCTCCCCCCCTTACTCACTGCCCTCCCTGGGGACAGTCCACAGACTGAGCTGGTGGGTCAGGTGTGTAATTACACTTAATTCAGTTTATTGTTGAGTTCTGAAATCAACTCCACAGACTTAGAAGTGGGGAATGGGGGATGGATGGTAGGGGCCAAAAGACAGTTCTGGATACTGCTGTTGCTTTCCTTCATCCTTACCCTTGCTCTGATTCTTAAGGAAGTGCTGGATGTCTTTGACCCGCCCCCCCTTGAGAAGCAAATGGGCCCTGTGCATGCTGGCGAGATCCTTGGGTATTCCCATTCTCTGTCTACTCCTCCAACCCCAAGAATCCATTTTAGCATCAGGCTCCTCCCAACTCTGGGTTGGGAGAGGGTTTTGCAGGATCCATAAGACATGGAGGTAGCAGAGGATCACCCCTACACCCCTGGCCCCTGCCCATTCATCAGCTCAAGCGGAGTGTGTGCCGACAGCTTCACCATGGCTGGTGCTTACGACTTTCTCTGTTTATGTGCCCCCTCCCTTGTTCTTTTATGCCACAGGGGCAGGGCAGGCTAACTAGGAGAAAGACTCCCTCCAAATAAAGGACCTTCAGGGCAAGTGGCCCATCACTTCTTGGGCCTGTCTTATTTGTTTGCTTGTTTTGTTTTACTTAAGTAAGCTCCACACCCAGCGTGGAGCCCAACGCAGGCTTGAACTCATGACCCTGAGATCAAGACCTGAGCCAAGATCATGAGTTGGATGCTTAACCTACTGAGCCACCCAGGTGCCCCCCTGGGGCTGTTTCAGACACAGCTGCCTCCCTCACCTAGAAGGCTGGGAGCTGGGGCATCTATAATTCAGAGGGCCTGAGCACACAGCCAAGCACTGGGTGCCATACCGGTCGTCGCTCTGCCATTCTCCCTTTGCCAAGTGACAGGTGGAAGAAGTCCTTGGCCAGGGTGACTTGGGTGCCCAGGTGACTTGACCAAGAGTTCTGGTTTCTGTTCCTGGCCACATCAGAGGGCCCCCTGGCTGGGGCACCACGGAGGCCCCAGCGGCATCAGGTAGGCCTGAGATGGTCTGATAAAAGCGAAGGCTCTGGTGAGGCAGCCTAATTCGTGTCCCTCCAGGCTGCCTCCGCTTCTGACACCGTACATCCTGACAGCTAATCCTCAGCTCTTCGGTTTGCTCTGGAAACCTGGAAATCACCTTTGAAATTTCCCCTCTTTGTTCTCACTGCTAAGGGCAGAGAGGGAAGGCCTAAGAGGCTGAACTGGGGAGTTTCCAATTCTCGAAGCTGCCCCTACCTGGCTCTGAGAAAGAGATCATGCTGTCTATCAGCACAGACACCTGGGGCCTTTCTCCCCAGTCCTGGTCCTTGTGCACTGAGCCCTCCTCCCCTGTTCCCCAAACACACTTGTCCCCAAGAGGGAAACAGATACCAAGGAGAAAGGAGGTGTTGGTGACTACTCAGTCCCTCCAGAGATCTAGTGGTAACCTGAGCAGAGGGGTGTGCTTCAAGGTCACCCAAGGGCGTCCCATATCCCCTGGGACATGTAATGGGCCCTCACTGGAACTGGCTGGAGGCTGACCAGATCTTCTAAAACCGGTCTGGGACCAGTTAGAGACTCAGTCTCCTCCAGGCCAAGAATTCCACAATGCTGCTGGCGACTTCACCAATTGCCCTTTCCAGATCCTTAAGCCCCTGGGAAAAGGCTGAGGGATATCCTGATTGAAGGCACTGGAAACGCAGCATCCGGGGCTGTGATGACGGATGTTTTCCGGCTTCCTTTTGGTGATGGTGGCAGGGAGGGGCTGGGAAGGGAAAGGCTTCCCAGGTGGACAGCTTTGATAACTCTCTTCTAGGAGGAAGTAGAGGAAGTCCTTTTCCTATGTCCCCACTCACCTCAGTCCCCAGCTCTCCAAAAGATCCCTGAAGGGTGGCTGACCTAGGCTTTCTCATTTCCCCCTCTGTGAGCTGACAACAGTTCCCAGATCCTTTGGAAGTTGGCCAGGAAGTGCTCACTGGAGAACCCCAGTGTGAACCCTGGGCTCCACTCTGGTCTGAAAGCTGCCTCGCAAGAGCTAGGGGTAAGGAGCTCAAATGAGGGACACCGTGGCACATGGCCAATGTGTGGGGGAGGGACTGGGAGGCTGACTTTCAGGCAAAACTCCTGGACCCATCTATAGGGACTGGTTTGAACTGAGCTGCCAGTGGATCCTTGGAGAAACTCAGCATTTAGCATATGTGGGCTTTCCTTGACTTGGCCACAAGCAGATGAGCAAGAGGGCCTGTCAGGGCCTAAGGCTTGAGGCACTGGTACTTTAAATAGAATATGCCAGACAGGCCCTAGGGAGACATGACAGGTACAAGAGATTTTCCTTCTTCTTCATCTTTTTTTTTTCCTTAATTTTAAAAACCCAGGAATCCTCATTTTTGACCAGTTGTACTTTTATTAAAAAGTATGAATCATGAGCAAGTAGTCACGCAGGAAACTTTATCCTCTGCCCACCCACCCATGGAAAAGGCCAGTGCTGGAAATTAACACAGCAGGAAATGAGTGAAGGTAGAAAAGGGGAGTGGGGTGGGGAGCTGCAGCCTTATCTTTGAGGAGCATTTGGGAGGGAAGGGCTCCCTGAGTCTGTTAGCAGGAACAGAGAAGCCTGCCATAATGTACAGAAGACTCTCCCTGCCAGTGAAACCAAACCACCTTTTGAAACTTTCCACTGGGGCCGTCTTGCAGGTGGAGCTCTGCCTGGTGGAGCTCTGCCTGGTGGGGGTGGGAGCGGAGGTGAGGAAAAACAGCAGGAAACGAGCCATTTGGGGCTTAAAGGTTGTCCAGATGCACTCTGACTTGGTGGAAAGACAGGACTGGAAGTCCCAAGACCTGATTTAACATCCTGACCTTGCTAATTATCTACGTGACTTTGAGCAGGTTGCTTCATCCTTCTGAGACTCGCTTTTATCTCCAAAATCAGAGACAAGGATACCTGCTGTTTGAATGGTGGTCAGGGAGGATGATGCGAGGAAATGTATGTGAAGGCAGGTGGCAAAGTCTAAGGCACAGAACAAGAGTGCTAGCTGCATATCAGTTCACCTCCATTCAAAAAGACTCAGGGTCTAACCTGGAGGAGGGGTCACCCGCATCTCCCTCCCAGCCAGCAGAAGCAGAGCCTTCCCTGTCCCCCTCCATGCTAACTGTTAACTGGCTTGCCCTCTATCTTCAGCATCTCCAAGACCACAGCTTTTTTTTTTTTTTGCCTAGTGGAAAGGAGCTGGGAAATATGGCTTTGGCCAGTGCAGGAGAAGGGCCCTTTATGTGTACCAGCAAAGACCCAATTGTTACTGAATCCAAACTGAGCTGCTCTTCCCAATTATCTCCACTACTCTATTGGTCTCCATTTTTAGATGCCAAGTTTTAACTCAGAACAAAAGCTCCTGTCGGGACTGATTTATAATCTGCTGAGGGGGCCCTCCAGCGTTCCTCCCCTCCAGGACTGTGCCCACTTAAAGTCCCCACCAAAGCCTTGGGGCTCCAGTCTCTTTACCTCTGTACTTTGCCCCTAGCCAAGAGGAGGCATCTGTGTCTGGGTGCGGATGGGGCCGCTTCCCTGGGGTTTGTCCACCTGCCCAGCTCTGAGGACCAGCTGGCAAGGTCCACCCCAGCACCACTCCAGCGGAGCAGGCCAGAGCTACGAGTAACTTCTAGGAGCTACTGTAGGCCGAGGCAGGTGGTTCTAAAAGGTGGTAGCTCTCCAGCGCGCCTTCCCTCAGCTGCTTTCATCTGAACATTAGGGCTCATGTCACTTGTTACTCAGCCTTTTGGCATCAGAAGGACTCATTTCTTGGGGGCAGGCTCTGTGCAACAGGGGTCTCCCGTACGGTTGTCTTTCCCGGGAGCTAGCTGGGCAAGGGCTCTGGTGTCCCTCTGTGGAGCATGAAAAACAAGGAGCAGACTCTCTGGAGATTAGTGAGTCTTCCTGGATGGTAAGACCCGTTCCAGTCTGACTGCGGGGGCCAGCTGGTGTTGGGACCAAGAAACGAAGCAGAATTTTGGGCCAAAAGACCCATTCTGGTCCGCCCCCAAAAGGAGCCTCGGTTTCCCCGGCACCCCTCCCTCGGATACTCGCCCCGAAGTGGCTTGCCCGCGTTGGTTCCAGTAACTGCAGCGTGGGGAGCTCCTCGGCCCCATTTCCGAGCCCAGCCGCCCAGCCTTGGGGGACACTTCGGAAAGACCGGGTGAGTCCGATCCCCCCAAGGCAATGCCCGGAGTCCCTCCCTCGCCCCACCTCCCGGCGCTGTGGCGTAGACCGCGACTCCGAGGCGCGGGGCGTTAGGGCGCGGGGAGGGGCAGGGGTCTGAGTCCGCCGGCGGGGAGCTGGGGGGGCCGGCGGGTTGCGGCGGGTCGCAGCCCCATCCTGGGCCGGACCTCGCGTCCAGCCCCCGGCCTCCGCTCGACACCCCCCATCCCGCCTGACGTCAGGGGGTAGGGGGCGGAGAGCGGCGGCAGAGCTGGTGAAAGATCCGGCGCCCGGCGCGGTGGCGCGGGGAGCCCGAGCCCAGGGGCGCCAAGGAAAGCCGGGACCGAGGGGCGGTGGCAGAGGGGACAGCGGAGGAGGGCGGGCGGGCGCGCGCAGGCGGGCGGCGGCGCGCGAGTAGGGGCGGACCGTGATCCGAGCCGAACGCGAGGGCGGCGCCCAGGGATTCAAGCCGCGAAGAAGAGGTGAGTGAGGCCGGGGTTGCGCGGGGCGGGAGCACCAGGGCTCCGGGGCCGCCGCTTTGTCCCCCGACTCGGGCCGAGCCGCCGCATGCACGAGGGACAGGGTCTGGGGGCGCACGGACGGCTAGCGGCGGGGACAGCAGTCGGTCCGAGATCCTTCCTGCGCCCCCCGCGGGCTGCCCGGCGGGGGCTCGAGAGCCGGGCAAGCAGTGCCCGCAGCCATAGCGTCCCGAGGCGCGCACTGGTCTGGGAGAGCGGGGCTACGCGGAGCGGAGGTCCCCTGTGCTGTCGGGTCGGCGGCCAGGATCCTCTCCTAGGCCCCCGAACTGCCCCCGCTTCCCCACCCCCGACGGAAAGTTTGGGGCGGGCTTGGACTGAAGCCGATGTTGTGGGATCGGATTTCCCTGCCGCGGCCCCCCGCCCGCCCGACCGCTCCGCTGGGGAGACGGGTTGTCCTGGAAAGCCAAGCTCCCGACCGGAGCCTGGCCGCCCATTCCCTGGCGGGAGCGCCCGCCCTGCAGCTGCGGAAGCGCGGCTCGCGCCCGGCCGCTCACGGTGGGCTAGATAGGGGGGCGCACAGTCTGGGCCCCGCGCTCCTCCAGCCCCCACCCCACCGGCTGCCCCTGCTTCCCCGCCCTGGGAGGAGCTGGGGGTGGGGGCATCGCCGTGCTGGCCGATTCTCGGAGCGCGCCGCGGGGTCCAGCCCGGGCCTTGGGTAAGGGGCAGAGGGAGGGCTGGGGGTGTGTTGGGGGGACGGAGGAGGGAGGGGTGACCGTGTGCCTAGCGCCCCCCGCCCTTCCAGAGCTGGGATACTGGGCCGACAGAGGGCGTCCGCCGGCCAGGCTCGCCACGCTCCCAGCGCCGCCGCTTTGTTTGCATTCAAATCCCGGGAGCTGGGGGAGGGGAGAACCGGGGTTGGGGGACAAGGACGAGGTCTTAGCGGGGACCCTTTGTTTTGGGGTGAGCAGGTCCCCAGCTTCTGTGTCTCTGTGCCCGGCACTGGAGGGCTGGGGCACTGGCAATTAATCTAGATGCCTTTCCCAGGCCGGGGTCCCAGGGCGCAATCCCTGAGTTGGGAAGGTTCGTCCGACCCGGGGCGGAGCGCAGCAGGCGCCGGCCCTGCACAGGGCGTCCCCGGCGGTCGGAGAGGAACCCCTCGCGCTCCCTACCCGCCCCTCTACTCCCCCCGCCCCCGCCTGAGAGCTTCGCCGGGAGATCCCTGATTAGGCCGGAGCCGGCTCTGTTGTCCCGCCGCCCCCAAAGCGTGAGAGCTAGTGTCTCCTAGGAGGCTGTGCAAGGAACAGGATGAGGCCCTGGTCATTTCCACGCCCATCCCACCCACTTCCTGCCTCCCGTCTTGGGCAACAAAGGGGCCTCGGGAAAGGGGCCCCACTTCGGCCCTGATGATTTGGAATCAGGGTTTGGGGCTCTGCCTGGCTATTGTCTGGGGGGAAGGGAGAGGCTGGGGCCGGGACCCCCGCCCGCAGGGCTGACTCCATCAGGTCCCCTCCCAGAGCAGGGGAGGGGCGCGGTGGGGTGGGGGGCTTCTGCAACCGCCCACCCACTGTATGCCCCTTTACCCAGCCAAGGGGTTTGCATGCCAAAAGATCTTGGGGCTGGCTGGAGCCCCAGTGGGGGCAGGTCCTGCTCCCAGAGGTTATTTTAAGAAATCCTCAAATCTGTCAGGCCTGAATGTGGGGGAAGGGGTCCCCTTTTAATTTCTTAAACAACTTCCTGTTGGGAGGGAGTGGGTGAGGGCCTGGAGGCCAGAGAAGGTTTCTTGGAGTGTCCAGTTCTCCAGCTGACTCAGCTCCTCCCCTCCCCTCTGGGATTCCCACCTCCTTTGGAATCTTGGGGGCTGAGGCCAGGTGTTGGGGGGAACCAAGTCTCTGCTTCAAGGATTGGGTAAGGAGGGAACCCAGGAGGCTCCTGGGGAGGCTGATCAGGTCATATGTCCTGTCAGTGCCTCCTGTCATGGGTTTGTGTGGGCTCCCTTCCGGTCTGTTTTCTCTGGCTATGATTCTGACCCTTTCTTTTCCCCCAGCAGGGCAGCTGGCCTGGAGCTTAGAGACGCTTGCCATGGCCCCACACTGGGCTTTCTGGCTGTTGGCAGTGAGGCTGTGTGGCCTGGGCATTGGGGCTGAGATGTGGTGGAACCTGGTGCCCCGAAAGACTGTTTCTTCTGGGGGTGAGTGACTAAAGTCCTGAGGAGGAAGACCAGTGTGGGGAGGGGAGGCCAGGAGGTACTGCTGGGGGGAGAGGAGCAATTGTCTCTAGATATGCCAGCTTTATTCTGCTCTCGGGCTCAAAGCCTACAGGTGACACAGCTGTCCCAGAAATGAGAATGAGTGGCCCCAGGGACCCAGAACTGGTAGTCCTGGGATATCCCTTCTTCAGATAATTAGGACTTGGCTGCCCCCGTTATGCAAGGAAGAAAGACCCTTCTCTTCTGTATCATTCTCCCCATGCCTTACTTCTGGAACTAGCACTTGCACTGAGAGCCCACTGAGAGAAAACGGTGCCCAGATAGGCATAAGGCAAAGAGTGTCATCACCCCCCTCCCCAAAGTCCTAGCTTTTTGCCCCCAGGAGCCCCCTTATCAACCATAATACACCCCCTCTGCTCCCTTGACACTTGTGCCCTCTGGTGGCTCTGGATGTGTTTACCCACGTGTTCGTGGTGGGGGTCAGCAGACCTGACAGCCCTTTCTTTGATAGCCCTTTGCACACGAACACACTTGTATTAAGAGGTGATGTCAGGTGTTTGTATCATCAGTGCACTCTGGGGACCTGGGATGAGCTCACCTCCCACAGGCTCCACTCCGGTGCTAATGAAGCCCTCCCTTGCCAGCCTGTTTCTGGCTCCAAAGACTCGGGCTGGTTTAGGGGGACCCTGAGGACAGGTCGGCAGCTATTTGGGGGCTGATGTAGGAATCCTCTGCCGTAGTGTCATAGTGTCGTAGCCCCAGGGCTTCAGTGCCTTCTCTGGTCCCAGGCCTCTGGTTCCCCCGACCACCCTGGCCTGGCCTCCCAGCCCCAACTCAGTCTCCCTCATTCCTGCCTGTCCCAGTGGCCAGCCGTGTTTGGATCTCTGGCAGCCTGGATTTGGGTCCCTCTGCACTGAAGAGAGTCCTCAGGCAAGCAGTGCTTACAACTTCAACTTCAGTACCCTCTGCTGTGCCAGATCCCGGGCTGGGGCCTGGCCAGAGCCTGATGTGGGCAGCGGGGAGCAGGCAGCAAAGAAGGAAGCAGTAGTAGAGGAAGTGGAGAGGAGGAAGAGCCCAGTTCTGCAGCCAGAGGTGCTGTTGACCCTGAGAGTGAGGGCCATCAGTCTGATGGCTTCCTCTGGCCGGAAGCTGTGGCTGAGATATCCTTCCTTCCTCTTCACCAGCCCAGATTTGCCGCCTCCCAGGCTGGGGAAGGCCAGGGAGGCTTGGAGAGGGAGCTGTCAGAGCCAAAAGGCTATTAGAGAAGGCTCTTTATTGCTGGTCAGGGTGCTTAGCTGGCATCCGCTTGTGGGGTGCTGACTGTAATGCGGGCAGCAGGGGTGATTAGGCCCAGGAGACCACTGTACAGAGGAAGGCTGATTCTGTGGGGAGGAGGATGCCTGGAGCCCCGGGAAGGCCTCTGCCCATTCACCACCCTTCTCTTGTCTCCCCACCCACTCCCGCTTCTTGGTCCTGCAGAGTTGGCTGCAGTAGTCCGGCGGTTCTCCCAAACGGGCGTCCAGGACTTCCTGACGTTGACCCTGACTGAGCAGACAGGGCTTTTGTACGTGGGGGCCCGGGAGGCCCTGTTTGCCTTCAGCGTGGAGGCTCTGGAGCTGCAAGGAGCGGTGAGAGGTGGGGGAGCGGGAGGCACACAGGTGTGGGGAGAGTGGCAGGACCCAAAGGGGCTTAGCCTGATGAAGCTGTCCCCTCAGCCCTGTTCTTCCCTGTGGAAATCTTGCTCAGTCTCCATTCCCACCCTTCTAGCAGAGCAGACATGCTGCTTTCCCTCTGCAGCTTTGCAGCAGTCTGGGGCTTCTGTTTTCTGTTAAAATAAACTCCCGGAGAATGGGGACTATGTATGCTCCCTTGTGGTGTCCCCATGTAGCTGCCATGAGCCATGCCTGTGGCAGATACTCGGGGCACATGCTCAGTGGCTACTTGGGATGTTGATGTCCCCCTGCCCCTTCCCAGATCTCATGGGAGGCACCTGCTGAGAAGAAGGCCGAGTGCATCCAGAAAGGGAAGAGTAACCAGGTGGGTGCTCAGGATACGGCCAGGAGCCGGAACTGCCCCACCCCCCTTACTTCTGTTGGCCAGGCCTGCAGTTGTCCCCCACCTCCACCCTCTCCCTTTGTCCCAGACCTGTTATTGGTCCTTGTGTCAACCATGTCCCATGCTCTCATAACTAAGTGAACCCCTTTCTCTCCCCAGACGGAGTGTTTCAACTTCATCCGCTTCCTACAGCCCTACAACACATCCCACCTGTACGTCTGCGGGACCTACGCCTTCCAGCCCAAGTGCACCTACATCGTGAGTGCTGCTTTCTCCCCTCATTCCCGCTCCTAGCCCTACTCTGAACCCCCTCAGGCGCTTCCGCATTGTCTCTTCCCTGCCCCTAGGACATGCTCACCTTCACTTTGGAGCGTGGAGAATTTGAGGATGGGAAGGGAAAGTGTCCCTATGACCCAGCTAAGGGCCACACCGGCCTCCTTGTGGGTGAGTGGCTGTCCCCACAGCAGGCTGGGGGAGTGTCCCTCACACCGCACCCCCTGCCAGAACTCCTTCTCACTGTGGATCTGCGTGGCCTGAACGTAGCTTTGTGTCGCTTCTGGCCTGCCTGATCCGCTGTCTCCCATAGACGGCGAGCTGTACTCGGCCACACTCAACAACTTCCTGGGTACAGAGCCAGTTATCCTGCGCAACATGGGGCCTCACCACTCCATGAAGACAGAGTACCTGGCCTTCTGGCTTAACGGTGAGCCCTGAGGAGCTTGCGTGGGACCCGGGACCCAGGGGGAGCCATGGGCGGGGGGCCCTACAGCACCCACCCTGCTAACCCTCCTCCCCTTCCCGTAGAACCTCATTTTGTAGGCTCTGCCTACATCCCAGAGAGCGTGGGCAGCTTCACAGGGGACGATGACAAGGTCTACTTCTTCTTCAGCGAGCGGGCAGTGGAGTATGACTGCTATGCAGAGCAGGTGGTGGCTCGGGTGGCCCGTGTCTGCAAGGTATGGAATCCTGCGGGGAGTGCCCCGGGAGGCCTGGCGGCTCAGCAGGCCTGCCCAGCAGTATCCCATTGCTATATGCCAGGGGGACATGGGGGGCGCACGGACCTTGCAGAGGAAGTGGACCACGTTCCTGAAGGCGAGGCTGGTGTGCTCGGCCCCGGACTGGCAGCTCTACTTCAATCAGCTACAGGCCCTCCACACCCTGCGGGATGCCTCTTGGCACAACACCACCTTCTTTGGGGTTTTTCGGGCACGATGGTGAGTTGGCCGGGAACCCTGGGGGATGGGGGGGCTTGCCAGGGAGGGATGGTTGGGGATGCAGGCTGCTGGGTAAAGGCTTAAGTGGTCCGCTGACCAGAAGGCAAGGAGGATGTTGGGCATCTGCCCCTCTCCGAGTCCCCCCTCCCCTGGGGGAGGTGTGCCAGGCCCTTCCCCCTGTGATAGCTTAGCATCAACATGACATCGCACATGGCCTCAACTGCTTTGTGTGTGGCTGCAGTGGGGGTACCTTCCTGGTCCATGCCATGAGCTGGAGTAAAGTGGGCACCACTCCTCACCCTTGGGGTCCCTCCTTTGCTGTGATAGGGGCGATGTGGACTTGTCAGCGGTCTGTGAGTACCAGCTGGAAGAGATCCAGAGGGTATTCGAGGGTCCCTACAAGGAGTACCGTGAGCAAGCCCAGAAGTGGGGGCGCTATACCGACCCCGTCCCCAGCCCACGGCCCGGCTCGGTGAGTCCTCCCGAACGGGGATGGGCTCCTGCCCTCAGCTGCAGTAGCTTTCCACCATGCTGACGGCTCTCCCCTCTTCCCCTCTGCCCCCGCCCCGCCCCCCTTTCCCCAGTGCATCAACAACTGGCACCGACGACATGGCTACACCAGTTCTCTGGAGCTGCCAGACAACACCCTCAACTTCATCAAGAAGCACCCACTGATGGAGGAGCAGGTAGGGCCCCGGTGGGGCCGGCCCCTGCTCGTGAAGAAGGACACTAACTTCACCCACCTGGTGGCTGACCGGGTCACAGGGCTTGACGCAGCCACCTATACAGTGCTGTTCATCGGCACAGGTAGGCACCTGGGGAGGCGGGTATGGCTGCTGGAAGCTGGGTAGAGACCTGTATGTGTCAGGGCAGGGAGATCTAGAGATGCCCCAGGGGCCCCGTGCCCTCTCATCATGCCTGTCTTCCCCAACCACCCACAGGAGATGGCTGGCTGCTCAAGGCCGTGAGCCTGGGCCCCTGGGTCCACCTGATTGAGGAGCTGCAGGTGTTTGACCAGGAGCCTGTGGAAAGCTTGGTCCTATCCCGGAGCAAGGTAGTAATCAGGCCCCATCCACCACTGTCCCTGTACCCTCCCCTGTCTTTGGCTTGGCCAGGACAGGGCTGGAGAGGCACTAGAACACCTCGCTTCTCTTGGGGCGAGTTCCAGGAAACGAGCTTGCTAGCGGAATCTGCGCTCGGTGGCTGGCGGGCATTATATATAGCCAGGTCCCCGTGGGACTGTGTTCCCAGAATTGGGCCTTGGCAGCGGCTCGCCACACTTCCGTCAGACCCCTCGAAGTTGTGCTGTGCCTCTGCAGTCTACACCCTCTTCTCCATGGTGTTGCGGTGGACCGGGCCCCTGGGGCTCTTGCTGCCCTCATGCTGCTGGCTGTCCTCGCACCCCCACCCCCCCGAAGTCCAGCCCAGCCCAGCCCCGTCCTGGCCCTCCACTCCCTTTGCTGTTGGCCTGAAGTGCTGCTTGCACCTACCCTTCCTTCTGGCCTGTTTGTGACTCCCTTGATCTTTCATGTGCTTGCCCTTGACCAGCTGTTGTGGCTCAGATTGTTCCCCAGAACATGGAATGATGGCAGAAAGAAAGTCCGTGGTTGAAGAAACACACAGATTGGCAGTTAGCGTTCAAACAGGAAAACACCTTATGCTATGCCCGTGCTATTGTGAGGACTGATGGGCCTAGCGGAAAACAGGCTTCCTGCACTATTTATACTGCACTGAAGCATGTGTGCATGTGTGTGTGTGTGTGTGTGTGAGTGTGTGTGCTTATATTCCTTAGCTTTGCACTTCCACTGTTCCTGTCTAAGAAGGTCATGTCTCTAAGGTGCTTAGGATTGTGTCTGACTTGTAGTAAGCCTTGGGTGTATTCTTCAGTCTTTTCTATTTCCCTCCTCAGAGTTTAGCACTGTGCCCTTCCTCCTCTGGCTCCTTTGCCCTTGTGCTCCCACGCAGCCGTCGGAGCTGCCCCCCAGGACATGTCCTACCCTGGCTGAGCCTCCCGCACCCTGCTTCTCTTGCAGAAACTGCTCTTTGCGGGCTCCCGCTCTCAACTGATCCAGCTGCCGCTGGCCGACTGTGCAAAGTACCACTCCTGTGCAGACTGCGTCCTCGCTCGGGACCCCTACTGTGCCTGGAATGTCAACACCAGCCGCTGCATGGCCGTGGGTGGCCCCTCAGGGTGAGTGGGGCTTGGCATGTGCTGGGACCGGGGTGGGGGCCAGGGTGGTTGGAGCCCCAGTGCCCATGGACTCTGTTCCCCAACCAGGTCCTTGCTGATCCAGCACGTGACAGTCTTGGACACCTCAAGCATTTGTAACCATGGCAATAAAAAAGGTGAGCTGCCTTTTTTCTCCCTCTCCCCAGTAGGATGGGACCCGGGTTTCCTGTGCTAACTCTGCTCACTCTCTCTCTACTACTGCAGTCAGGCTCACACCCAAAAACATCACTGTGGTGGCGGGCACAGACCTGGTGCTGCCCTGCCGCCTGTCTTCCAACTTGGCCCACGCCCGCTGGACCTTTGGGGGCCGGGATCTCCCCGCGGAACAGCCCGGCTCCTTCCTTTATGACGCCCGCCTGCAGGCCCTGGTCGTGATGGCTGCCCAGCCTCGCCACGCCGGCGCCTACCACTGCTTTTCGGAGGAGCAGGGGGCACGGCTGGCTGCCGAAGGCTACCTGGTGGCCGTGGTGGCTGGCCCGTCGGTGACCCTGGAGGCTCGGGCGCCCTTGGAAAACCTGGGGCTGGTGTGGCTGGCTGTGGTGGCCCTGGGGGCCGTGTGCCTGGTCCTGCTGCTGCTTGTTCTGTCGCTGCGCCGGCGGCTGCGGGAGGAGTTGGAGAAGGGTGCCAAGGCGGCGGAGAGGACCCTGGTGTACCCCCTGGAGCTGCCCAAGGAACCCACCAGTCCCCCCTTCAGGCCTGGCCCAGAGACTGATGAGAAGCTTTGGGATCCCGTCGGCTACTACTACTCAGATGGCTCGCTCAAGATTGTGCCTGGACACGCGCGGTGCCAGCCAGGGGGCGGGCCCCCCTCCCCACCTCCTGGCATCCCCGGCCAGCCCCTGCCTTCTCCGACCCGGCTTCACCTGGGGGGTGGGCGGAACTCAAATGCCAATGGCTACGTGCGCTTACAGCTGGGAGGGGAGGACCGTGGCGGGCTGGGGCACCCACTGCCCGAACTGGCTGATGAACTGAGGCGCAAGCTGCAGCAGCGTCAGCCACTGCCGGACTCCAATCCTGAGGAGTCCTCCGTATGAGGGGCCCCACCGCCTCGCAGGGGCAGCGTGGGACGCGGCTCCTCCCTTTTTGCACAGGCACCAGCTACCTCAGGGACATGGCACGGGCACTGGCTGGGCCTGGGGCTGACCCTGCCCCGCACCTGCCCGGCCATGAGGACCTGCTCCGCTCAGCACGGGCACTGCCACTTGGTGTGGCTCACCAGGGCACCTGCCTCCCAGAAGGCATCTTCCTCCTCTCTGTGAGGGGCTGTGAATCACAGACACATGGGACCCCAGCTGCCAAAACGTTTCAAGGCAGAAGTTGGAGATGTGGGTGTGTTTGTATCTAGGTGTATGTGTATGTGGGTGTGTGCATGTGTGTGTGACCTAGTCTTCTTGTTTCTCCGTGTGTATGTGTGTGTGTGAGGTAGTCTTCCTTTTTCTGTCCAGTCTTCCCTTGGCCTGGGGTCCTCCTGGTGAGTCATTGGAGCTATGAAGGGGAAGGGGTCGTATCACTTTGCCTCTCCTACCCCCATCTGTCCCCCGTGGGGGTCAGTGATGTACATAATGGGGGTGGGCTGGACAGGGTGCTGTGTCCCTTTTGGGGAGTCCAGGGCTCTGGGGTTGGCCTGGTCCTGCTCCTAGGGCTGTGAATGTTTTCAGGGTGGGGGGAGGGAGATGGATTCTCCTGTGTGTTTGGGGTAAGGGTGGGAGGGGCCTCCCACTTGGCCCTGGGGTTCAGTGGTATTTTATACTTGTCCTCCCTTATGGGGCTGGGAAAGGTTGTGGGGGGGGGGGGGAGGAGGGGAGAGGAGAGAGGCTGGGCATGCTGTGTATATTGCATATCCTCTCCCAGCCCTAGGAGGAGGGCTCCTAACAGTGTAATTTATTGTGTCCCCGCGTATTTATTTGTTGTAAATATTTGAGTATTTTTATATTGACAAATAAAATCAAGAAAACACTCAGTGTTACTGTGATAGGGGTAAGGCATTTGGGCCAAAACCTGGGCAGGACTAGCCTCACCTCCCCATAGTTCTAGTGCAGCTGCCCCTAATGTTGTCCCTGCCTGCTTGTGCCAGAGCGGGGATAGTCCAGGCTCCAGTGTTTTCCCACAGTGGTAGCTGTGGGGCTGGGAACCAGACCAGGGCCACAGCCTGCTGGGAGCCAGCTTTGGCTTCTGGTCAGAGGGAGAAGTTAGGGCATTGGGACAAGGCAGGAGAGGAGGGGCCTGGCTTCCCAGAACTATGGGGAGGGGAAGTGGGAGTGAGGGGCTAAAGGAGGGGGACTTCCTAGAAAGAGCTTAAGGTTGTGTGGACTGGCTTGTGTGAGGATGGGGCTCCCAATTAGCCTAGGGGAGGAAAGGTAGTTACTTAAGAAGACTTCCAGCCTTCTTCCTACTCTAATGCTCTGGCTATGTGGAACATGGGACTTTTCCCGCCACCCCCCAGTGTGCACCAAGCCACTGGCCTATGCAAGGAATGGGTACAGGGAGGGCCCGGAAGGGAAGACCTACCCTGGATTCTGTAATTCGTGCCTACAGATGGAGGCAGTCGTGAAATGGACTCCCTTCATTTGACTGGTCTGCGGTGGCTGAAAGGGGCTGCTGCCCTGGTTGTCCTTAGCTTTAGGAAAGGGCTGTGATCTGCCGACCTCTGGGTATGCTAAGCTTTCAGCGTGGTCATTAACTTCAGCCCCCAGTATGTTTTGATATATGAAGATTGATACAGTAAATTCGGCTCCCACTGGAGCTGGGCGGTTCGGCACAACCCAAGGCTCTGTTCTTGCCCTTGGGGCTTATGTGCTCCTAGTGGCAAAGGTTGTGGCCACCTGCCTCCCAGGGGTTTTCAGGAAATGGGCAGGAGGCGCGGGAGCAGGGAAGGGGAAGCGAGGTCAATGGGCCTGGGGTGGTGCCGAGAAATGGGGCGGACCTTGGGACGCGCCCGGCGACTCCCTGCCCTAGGGAAACCCGTGGGACGCAGGGAACCGTGGAGGGCTGGGCTCTGGCTGGCGGCCGATCCGCCCACTGCGTCCCCACACCCTACAAGCTTTGCGGCCCCGGGGCCATCCGCCTGGTGATCCAGATCTGGTGATCCAGCGCAGCACCCTCGGCACTCTGCTTAGCCTAGGGCGCCCTCGCGCGGCTGCCTCGGAGCACTGTGCAGCGCCACAAGCCCCGCCCCGCCGCCTCGATTGGTTCCCGAACCAAAGCCCAGCGGCGTTGGCCTCCGAGGACTGGTGCGGCCAACGAGCGGACGGATCCCGGCGCCGGCACTGGGGCTGCTGTGTCTGCCCCGGAGCCTTCCCCTGCCCGCGCGTGCGCACAACAGCCGGGGCGGAGCCAGATCTGGGGTCGACATGGCGGCGCCGGGTCCTTGTGCGGATGCCGGGTGCTGCTCCTGGCCGGGTACGGCGTCCGGCGTGCAGCAGACGCTGGACGAGATGGACTTCGACAGGGGTGAGACCCCCGGTTCTCTCCAGTCGCGGGACAAAGAGATGGCTGAGAAGCGAGGCCCGGAGGGCTGCAGTGGGCGTGATGGGAGCGCGGGCGGGCGGTGGGCTCACAGCCTCCGCATCATTGAGACCCCGCCAGGGACCTGGCACGAGCCCGGCCACTAGAAACTTGGTCTCGGGTCTAGGTTGGGAAGCCGAGAGCCTGGTTTCAGTAACTTTCCCAAGTGGTGGGGCGGGGCCCGGCTCCTCAGCTGATGCGCCTCCCGGAGGCTCGGGGCCGCGCGGGTGGCTGGGCGTGGGTGTGGGATTGTATGGGGGGGGGGTCGGAAAGCAGAATCTGCAGCCACCCCGAGGGCATGGAGCTCCAGAGAGGGGCTGCGCTGCGAAGGGAACTAACGTGCTGACCGATGTGAGCCCTGATGTGGCAGGCCATGTATGCTTTACATATGGCACACCTGGCCCTCCACGCCGGTGGTGAGCTCTCTTAGCTTTGGGCCCGGGAGAGGTAACTCTTTTGCCCCACACTCTAAGGAGATTATATCGACTGTAAGGAAAAGAATAGAGCTGAAAAACAAGTCCGCTCTTCCTCGGAGGCTGTGTACCATGTGTCAGTGCAGAGGCAGCTTATGCAGTAATAACATTTTCATCAGCCATGGGTGGATGCTACCGCTTGATATGCGTTCTGATCTAACTTACTCTTAAGGGATTCTTGCACATGCTTACCGCTCCCCACGTCGCCTACTTCTGGGCTCCTGAAGCAATTCCCTCCTGGGCCTTCCTCCTCCCACTGCTGCCCTCCTCCAAAGTTTTCTACTCCACACAGAAGCCAGAGTAACCTTTTGAATATATTAAATCAGATAATTTCATTGTTTTCGGAATAAGTTCAGATTCCCTTCATGGCCAATACAACTGGTGTGATGTTCTTGCTGCCTATTCTACTTCTTCGCCCCCACCTTATTTCTCAGTCTTTTCTTTCCCCACTCACTATGCTTCCGCCACACGGCTCATTTTGTTTTCTGAGACATGCAAGATCTCGTTCTGACTTAAAGCCATGGTACTTGCTGTCCCAGCTCCTTGGAATGAACTTCTTGCAGCATTAGGCTAGCTAATGCTTTTCCTTCTGGTCTTGGTTCAAATGTCACCTCCTCAGAGAGAGGGGCCCTGAACACTGAATTATGGTAGTTCTCAACTTAGGGGATGGGCAACACCCCATTCTGGTAGTTCTCAGTTGGGTGGAGAGGGAGCAGTTCTGACCCTTAAGGGTCTTTGGCAATGACTAGAAAGAATTTCAGGTGTTACAGCTGGGAGGGTGCTACAGTCATCTAGTAGATAGAGGCCAGGGAATGCTGGTCTGCAGCCTACAATGTACAGGACAGTTCCTTGTAACAAAGAATTAACTGGCCTACACTGCCAGTTGTGCAGCTGTTGAGAAAGAAACCTTGCCCTGTTCAAAGTAGGGCCCCCTTCCCTTCCAGGTTTCTCTGATCTATCACCTTGCTTTCATCAAAGCAGTTTCTACAACCTGATGCTACTTTGTTTGCTTACTCAGTATTTATTTCCCACACATGGGAAAGATCCTTATCCTGTGAGCTTTTTTTTTTTTCTTTCTTCTTCTTCATATCTTGTCTCTGGGTTCATTTTCCCTTTCCATAAAGTATATCCTTTGAAAGTTTTTTTCGGTGAGTAGGATTCTCCATCTGTCTCTCTCTCTTTATCTTTCTTTGTTAACTGGTAGCTTATTTAGTCAGGTGTAAAATTCTAAACTGACAATGTATTTCCACCCCTCAGACCTTTGGAAATATTATTTATCTTCTTTTTTTTTAAGTATTTTTATTTATTTATTTGACAAACAGATCACAGGTAGGCAGAGAGGCAGGCAGAGAGAGAGAGGAGGAAGCAGGCTCCCCGCTGAGCAGAGAGC
>ML103257.1:0-22762 GCA_003697995.1 Taxidea taxus jeffersonii
ATGGAATACTATGCAGCCATCAAAAGAAATGAAATCTTACCATTTGCAACAACATGGATGGAACTAGAGGGTATTATGCTTAGCAAAATAAGTCAGTTGGAGAAAGACAACTATCATATGATCTCCCTGATATGAGGAAGTGGAGATGCAACGGGGGTTGGGGATAAGGGGGTAGGAAAAGAAAAAAGGAAACAAGATGGGATCGGGAGGGAGACAAACCAAAAGAGACTCTTAATGTCATAAAACAAACAGAGGGGGGTGGGGGTGTTGAGAGAGGGGGTGGGGTTACATTATATGTTTATATAAAAATTAAAAAATATAATTATAAAAAAATCAGTGGGCCATATATGTGTGCCCCTACTCATGGATGCGATCCTGTTCTGTTGACCTATTTGCTTGTCATGATGCTAGTACCACACTGTCTTGATCACTATAGCTTTATAATAAGTATTAAAGTCAGATAATGTAAATATTTCAATTTTGTTCTTCTTTTTCAAACATGTTCTGGTTATTTAGGTCACTTGCATTTCATATGAATTTTAAAATCAGGTTGTCAATTTCTTCCAAAAGGCCTGCAAGATTTTGATTTAAATATTGTATCACTGAACCAGTTAGAGGAGAACAGAATAGATCCATAAACACAGCATCTCTCTCCATAATTTAGCAATCCAGTAATACTTTGATTATAAGGTTCCTTTGTGGGAAAATTTTTATAGAAATTAAATTTTTTTATACATTAGGGCTGTTCAGGTTATCTCTTTTGCTATACATGTGAACCAGGATATGGCATTGTAGATGCTCCTATGTCCCTCCAACTCAGAATTGTGACATCTCTTTACTTGCAAAAGCAAGCTGCCAATGGCAAACATCAAATAATCTATATGCCAAGAAGCATGGCTGCTATTTGCTGAATTTGACAGATAAATATTTAAATGGTAATGCTAATAAGACCTAATCATCATCAAATCTTTTTGGCCATGGCCAAAACATAAAGGTCAAGAAACAGAAAGATGTCCCCATTTGAAAGGAAAGTTCAGGGAAACTCATCTTTTTAAAGGACTCTTCTTATTACTTTGACAAGTTTAAAATTTCTAGTTGTCTGTGATCACATCCTGGGTAAAGCAGCATCCTCAGTAAGAGCAATGGAGCCTGGCGGAATTGAGAACCCAAGCAACTCTTGGTAATAGAATCAGCATGCGAAGGTTAGGCAGAACTGCTGGGATTCAGATAGGACGATTAAGTTTGCAGATTACCATAGTGAGAAAGACTTCAGATTTGGTATATTCCCCACTTCTGAAGAACTCTTCAAACTTGCCAGGATAGCTCTCAACCTATCTGCAAGCAAAGTGAGATAAACTAAGGCACAGAATGCCAGTGAATCAATCTAGCACTCCATCTACAAGATCCCTTGTCCCCTGCATGATAAAGTGCTCAAAATGAGAAATAAGTCAAGCAGAGAGAGTCAATTATCATATGATTCCACTTATTTGTGGAGCATAAGAAATAACACGGAGGACATGAGGAGATGGAGAGAAGAAGGGAGTTGGGGGAAATTGGAGGGGGAGATGAACCATGAGAGACTGTGGACTCTGAAAAACAATCTGAGGGTTTTGAAGGGGTGGGGGGGTGAGAGGTTGGGTGAGCCTGGTGGTGGGTGTTATGGAGGGCATGTGTTGCATGGAGCACTGAGTGTGGTACATAAACAATGAATTCTGGTACACTGAAATTTTAAAAATTAAAAATTAAAAAAAAGAATAAAACAGTCCCCGTGCCTTCTTTCACAGTTCACTCTAGTATCAGCTGAGACTCTCCTGTCTTGGGGTTGGGCCTGTTGCACACTTGGCACATTAGTTATAGCAGACTACAGTACAGCAACAAACATACTCATTAGCCAGAGTGGGCTAACTGCTTTAGAAACAACCTCAAATATCAGGGACTAGAAGTAACGAAAACAGACTAATCTCTTATACAAGTTCTGATGTTCATATTCTCAGGGGGCTCTTCTCTAAATGCTCACCCAGGAGCCTGGACTCCTTTAATACTGTGGCTCTGCCATCTTGTAGCTTCAAAGATGCCCTGGTATTAGCTAGCTAAAAAATGGATAGTTTTACATGGAAGACTTCATGGCCTAAGTTTGGAGGTAGCATATATCCTTTTTCCCCATAGTCTACTGGGCAGAATTGAGCCACATGACCACAATAACTGCAAGGGAGCCTGGGAAATGGAGAAAAACTCATGAAATTTAGTGCCCACCAAGAATCTCTTTCAAAGACTCCAAAAAGTCTATGGGATTTTTCAAGAATTCCAAAACTCCCAAAATCCCAAATTTCTAAACTGGAATATGAAGGGTGATCCTTTCTGTGTAGCAATCAAGGTAGGGATTCAAGTCAGCAACACTTACATTCCAGACAGTCATTGAGGGACTCAGGCTGGTGGCACTTCTGCCATACTGAAAAGGCTTCAGAAGAGATTTTAAGGGCCAGACCTACAAATTTCACTCAACACTTCCATCCACAGAACTCAGTGATATGACCATATATGAAGGGAGGGGAAGGAATGTAGTCTATATGCCAGGCAGAAGGGACAAATTGATTTTTCTAGATTAGAGAATTCTATGCCACCCAGATGTTTTAATTGGATCTGCCAAATACCAGTTACTTCTCATCTCTTTCACTACACCCCTCCCTGATCTGCTTCTCTGTGGCTTGACATGGGTCCATTTAGCTGTGGCTCCAATGTGACATCTCACAGTTTCCTAATCCTGGCCTCTAAGTACAAGTCCTTCCTTTCAACAAGGAGGTAATTTGTGAAAAATTACTGAATATGGTCTCAATAGGAAACCCCATGTTCTTCTGAAATTCATTTATTTGACGATAATTCACTTAGACTTAATCATTTCTCCACTAGAAGATGGCAAGGACCCGTTTTGTTTAGTACTCTAATGCTGGTGCCTAGAACAGCATGCTTGGTACATTGTAGGTTGCCCCATAAATATTTTTTGAATGAATGTATGAATTTTCCTTCAGTCTTAGAATCTGAATAGGGAGTTCATATTTGATGTTGAAAAAAACTTCCCTGACTCATTATATATGATCCTACTTCCCCAGTCCCTGGAAGGGCATCCTGATCACAAGCCACACCTTTTCCAAATGCTCACTAGCTTGCTCACTCAGCACCCACTTCTTTTCTACCCATAGCAAACTTTGAGGAAGCCACCTACATCACAAGGTCTTTTTTTCCTTCTTTTTTTTTTTTTTTTTTTTTTTTTTTTTTGGTATTGCTGATATATAGTAACTGGAGCAAAGGTGACTTCAGAGTCTATCTGACCCTTATTTCCAATTTTTGTCATCATTGGCTGGCGGGACGGAATCTGCCATGGTTGAGATATGTGCTGCTGTGGAATATATCCTAAACTGAGCAAAGAAAGAGGTGTCTGAATTCCAGCTAAGCCACTTAATGGCTATGTGTTTTCTATACATCACCTCAAGGCACTGAACTTTAGCTTCCTCTTTGGTAAGCAGATAACAATATTCACCTTCTCAGCTTCACAGGATTGTTGTAAAAATGCATTTGGTTTCCATTCAGTAACTATTTATTTGTAGCCTACTATATGCCAGAACTTGACCTAGGTTCTGGAGATATATCAGGGAATAAAACAAACTTCCTGTATCTCAGGGTTTATGGTTGAAGGAAACAGACTGTCAATAAATCAAAAGATGAACATAATATATCAAGTGGTGGTGAGAGGTATAGAAAAAAATGTCAAAGGGTAAAAAAAAAAGATGAGGGCTCTTTAATATCTTATATAAGATGGTCCAAAAAAAGGTATTGGAAGAGAGACCTGAAGGAAGTGAGTGGGCCATACAAAGGTATGAGGGAAGAAGAGGTAGAGCATGTGAAAATGTCCTGAAGTGACAGTATGCTTGGTATTTATGAGCAATAGCATGGAGATCAGATTGGCTGGAGCAGAGTGAATGAAAGAAGGGTGGTAGATGATGAGGTCAGAAAAGTGACTTGGAACTAAATCAATTAGAGCTCTATAGGCCATGGAAAAGATTTGGGCTTTTACTCTGAATAAGATAGAAAGCCATTTTTGTCTTGAACAAGGAAGTGATGCAATGTGGCATATATTTTTACAAAGATCATTCCAGCAGCTATGTGAGTAGGCTTCATGGAAGCTATAGTGGAAGTAAGAAAACCAGGTAGGAGGTTACTGTAATAAAACAGGTGAGAGCTGACACAGGGTTGGACCAAGCTGAAAGCAGAGAAAGTGGTGAAAACTGGTCAGATTATGGATATATTTTAAAGGTGACATCAACAAGTCTTCTGGGTGGATGAGATGTCAACTGAAAAGGAAAGAGAAGAGTCAAAAATGGCCCTAAGTTTTGACTTAAGAAGTCATAAAATGGGGTTGCTACTTACTGAGATGAGGAAAATTGCAGAAAACATAACGTGGAAGTTCTATGTTAGGACCTTAATCTTGGAAATATTAGTTTGGCGATATCTGTTAGACATCCAAATGGTGATGCTGGACATTGGCTATGTGTATCTGGAGTTTCAGAATGAGGTCCAGGGTAGAGCTCTAAATTTGGGAATTGGCAGTTTATATAAAGCCATGACAATGGATAAGATCACTTAAGGAATGAGTAGAGAAGAACTGATTCTGAGAATTGGGTAAGATGAATTCCAATATTTAGAAGTTTGGGAAAAGGGAGAGGCATGACAAAGAAAAAAATAGAAACAGTTAATGAATGAGGTAGGAAGCAGAATGAGAGAGAGAGAGAGAGAGAAGAGAAAGAGGGTCAGGAAGGAGAAGCTAACATAACTTTCCATTTATTATCTCTTCCTCTCTCTCTGCCTGCCTCTCTGCCTGCTTGTGATCTCCATCTGTCAAATAAATAAATAAAATCTTTAAAAAACAATGCTGCGTGAAATAAGTCAAGCAGAGAGAGTCAATTATCATATGGTTTCACTTATTGCGGAGCATAACAAATAACACGGAGGACATGGGGAGATAGAGAGGAGAAGGGAGTTGAGGGAAATTGGAAGAGGGGTTGAACCATGAGAGACTATGGACTCTGAAAAACATTCTGAGGGTTTTGAAGGGGCAGGGGGTGGGAGGTTGGGGGAGCCAGGTGGTGGGTTTTATGGAGGGCACGTATTGCTTGGAGCACTGGGTGTGGTGCATAAACATTGAATTCAGTTACACTGAAAAGAAATTAAATAAATAAATTTTAAAAATAAAATAAAACCTGGTGAGTTTTGTATACTTCTGGCACATGTCAAGTGTTCAGTAACCACATATGGCTACCATATTGGACAATGCAGCACTAGTGACTTGTGTGGGTCTTCTGTTTTGTAGGGCACTCTTCAGGAAACCATGCCCTAAAAAGAGACCATGGCTAAAACCTTCCCACTTGGTCAAGAGATAAAACATGATAAGAGATTCTACAACAAATTATAAAAGGTATCATCCCAGAAAACTGGTGAAGCATTTTGGAAAACATCTCCACCTATGGAAGAATTATTTTCTTTAATTAAAAAGTAAAAGACAGGACATGGGGTCAAATCTTTCTTATTGTACGGTGCTGTTTTGGTTATCATTTTGCTATGTAACAAATCATTCCCCAAACTTAGTTCCTGAAAACAACCACCTTTGTTTGCCTGGGCAGGGTTCGGAGAGGACAGTTCACCTCAGCTACGTGTGGCGTCAGTGAGGGCAGTTTGGCTGCAGCTGGAAGATGCATTTCCCAGGTGGTTCATTCAAATGGCAGGCAAATTGGTGCTGGCTGTTGGCTGGGGGCTCAGTGAGGCTATCAACAAGTAGAGAAGAATCATGGGCCTCTCCAAGTGACTGCTTGGGCGGCCTCCCAGCATGGCAGGGGACACCAGAAGGAAGAAAGCCAAATCCACCAGGCTAGTCAAGGCTAGGCCTTGCACTGACACAGCATCATTTCTGCCCTGATTTGAGGAGGGGAAGGAGTAAATTCCACCCCTGGGTGTGGGGTGAGACAAAGCACTCGTGACTATCTCTGACCCACCCCAGATACTGCAGCACTTTCAGATCCGTATTTGCTCTTCCTAGTAATGTTTTTCAGTTTTTTGCTTTTTTTAAAAGAGTTTATTTATTTATTTGACAGACAGAGATCACAAGCAGGCAGAGGCAGGCAGAGAGAGAGTGGGGAAATTTTATACTTTGAGCAGAAAGCCCGATGCAGGGCCTGATCCCAGGACCCCGAGATCATGACCCGAGCCGAAGGCAGAGGCCCCAACCCACTGAGCCACCCAGGCGCCCCTGTTTTTCAGTTTTAATAATTTATTTCTTAAATAAGCTTGAAATAGGGGCACCTGGGTGGCTCAGTGGGTTAAGCATCTGTCTTTGGCTCAGGTCATGATCTCGGAGTTCTAGGATCAAGCCCCGCATCAGGCTCCCTGCTCTGCGGGGTGTCTGCTTCTCTTTCTCCCTCTGCCCCACTCCCTGCTTGTGCTCACTTTCTCTATCTCTCAAATAAATGAAGTCTTTAAAATAAACAAACAGGGGCCTGAGATCATGACTTGGGCTGAAATCAAGAGTCAGATGCTTAACCAACTGAGCCTACCAGGCACCCCACGTTCCTTGGTTTTAAACTAATGCCCTTCAGTTCTGGATCCCATCTAGGATGTCATGTTATATTTAGCAATCACATCTCCTCAGTGTCCTCTTGGCTGTGACAGCTTCTCAGACTTCCCTTGTGTTTTAAGTCCTTAATAGTTTTGAAGAGCACTGGTCAGGCACAGTGCAGGATGTCCTACTATTGGTATCTGTCTAGTGTTTTTCTCATGATTAGATTGAGGTTATGGGCTTGGGAGAGAAAGATCACAGAGATGAAGAACTATTTTCATTACAACATATCAACATGATTTATGATTGTTGATGCTGACCTTGATCTCCTGGCAAAGGAGATCTTTTTTCTTTTTTCTCCTTTTGCTTGGTGTCTTCTTTGGAAAAAAGCTGCTATGTGTAGCCCACACTTGAGGAATGGGGAGTTACACTTCCCTCCTTTAAGGTGAAGTATGTACGTGCATTATCTGGAATTTATCTGCACCGTTGTTTCTTCTACCTCGTTTACTGACTTATCAATCATTTGTTTATATTAGTATGGGCTCATGGATATTTATTTTATACTTTGGGTAATAAAGCAACACTACTTTATTTTGTTGCTCAGTTTGTTCCAGCTTTGGCCGCCAGGGGCACTTTCATTTACTTAGCAACATTTTGATTGGATACTATCACTGCCCTGAGAAAGATAAGAAAAAGGCAGTCCATTCAAGTGACCAGAAAGTCCAGGACATGACCACCCACCTCTGACTTCCGAACCTCCACTGCAAACACACAGCCCACCCTGGGCTCTTTGCTGCAGCCCAGAAGACAGGCTGAGATCACCGGGCAGCTCCTCCAAGAAAGTCAAAGAAGTCACCACAGGTCATAGGAGGTCCTTGTGTGTGTGGCTGGGAAAGGGTAATTATATACCTCAATGGAGAAACAAAAAATATGTGAGCAGCACTGGGTTATCATGAAGTGGTTCAAGTCTATAAATAGTGCTACCCTGGTCCTCAACCATCTCAGGAGCAAATTAAAGCTTGTTGCAGTGCTGGCCATGAACTCGCTGCCCTGACCAGCCCTGGTGCTCCATGGGGCTTCACTAAGAGGACCACGGATGACGGACAGACCAAGATCCAGGAACACATATATCCCCTCATGTACAGGAGGGGAGCGTGCAGTGGCCCTCTCATGACACACATTGTTCTGGAACTTCACAAACAACCTTCACAATAGCTACAGACCCCCAGGAACCAGTGTCCTGGCCATGGGCAATGACTGAACAGATACTTCTTTTTTGATCCAGCAAGGAACAGTCTGGAGAAATAAACTAGCTCTGGATGGAAAATACAAAAAATACCACTACAAAGAAGGTCTTCTTTGGAGAAAGTTTCATACATGCTCAAATCCTTCAAGGGTCCACACTGGGTCCATGGGTTGGACATATGGCTTTGTTTGGGGGAAAAAAGCTACTCCAACCTTGATCTCAAAACATGCTCAGGAAGTCATTCAAATGTGAGGCCCATGTCAATATTCCAGTTCCCACTGACACAGGGCAAATTCTGTAGGGACTGCTACAACTGAAGATTTTCGTAACACAGCAAATGCTTTCATTTCTTTTTAAGTCCAAAACCTCTCTTGGCCAAGTACTATTAAAACAAAGTTTCATGACAAGGTCTTTCAAACATTTAAGTAAGCCTTGAGGATATTAGCGCATACTGTAACCTCTAATTTTATCAGGTCTTAACATTATGCCATATTTGCCACACACCTTTTTTTTTTTTTAAGAAAGAAAATATTGTAGAACCCCTTGCAGCCTCTGTGCACATGCTCACCCCTTGTCCCACTGCCCCTCACATGCCCTAGCTGACAAATATTCCGGTTCACACCGGGCTCTTCTGCCCTGCCTTCCACTCAGCTCGGCAGGTGACTGTGTCAGGAAGGGTGTGCTAAAGGAGACCCACTTCACAGAGTGGCTCGGCCAGAGAAAAGGCCTGCTGAGCACAGCTGTTAGGAGGAGGAGGGATGGGGTGTGGAGGAGAGAAAGGATGAAAAATATGGTCCAGGGGAAATGCATTTCAACCTTCCAAAGACAAAATATGCTGCAACAGATCATAGGCTCTGTCTTGTCCAAACTCTCTTTTGTTGTTAAGTTGCGGTGCTCAGGATGAAAACACCAACATTAGACAAATCTCCTCTTCTTTGTTTTCTTAAGGAACTGAGGGACAGGAAGCGGGAGGCCTCAGGGCTGGAGGAAGAGAGAAAGGCACAGCGCTGGGAAAAGGTGGGTGAGGCCAAAGTCGATTTGGCCACAGAGTACTGTTTCGGTCTAATGATGTATTAAGTGTTATCGGACTTGTAAAAAATATTTGATAAGCCAGGGAATGTTCTGGCAGGCTAGTGGTTTCCAAAATTCTATCTCTGCAAGATTCCTGCTGATTAAATTAATGCTATATGGTCGGGTTCTTTCAGGGACATGGACTGAATGGAGTCCTAAGCCAACAAACATAAAGAGAATGGGGAGGACCCAAAACCACACTCATTTGCTGAATTTCCAAACAAATTAAGCTTAAATTGTGTTATTAAACCCAACCAGAGCATTTTCAAAATACCACCTGCCAGACCGGTTCAAACTGGAAGCACACTGTTTCCAACACCACCAGCCCAGACCCAAGTCCAGTGCCAAGTCCAGTCACTGGAAGGGAAGGGAACTGTCAACAGCATGCCTTGTGCTAGGCATTGTGGTGGCTACGTCACCTTCTACAGCTCATTTAATCCTCACAAAACACTCCGAAAGATGACAGTAATCCCGTCTGATACAAGAGGACACCGAAGCTCAGAGGGGTCAAGCAACCTGCCCAGGGTAACACAGCCAGCAAGCAGTTTATACGGCTGAGCCCTGGATTAAACACAACCACAGGGAGCTCCTATCTTTCTGTGGTGTTTGTGTGTCGGTGGGGCTATTTCGGGTTGCAGAGAACAGAGAAATGCTCCCATTCTCTCTGGACTTAGGGGTGAACTATAAGACTCCAGAGGAAGTGAAGAGCTCAGAAAGCAAGCACAGTCCCAGCAACCAGACTCAGGCTTCTGTGGTGCATCACAGGGACCTGTCCGCTCAGAGGGGCTCACGTGGCTGCCAATTCTAGTGACACTGCCCCTCTCAACATAGCCTTCCTCTCTCTCTCCTTCTCTCTCCCTCTCTTTCCTGCTCTGCTTGCCTCATGTGTTCTGCTTCCTGGCCCCATCTCTCTATTCTCATCATGCCCCTATGGGTTATATGTGTTTCCCTTGGTCAAAGGACAGTGGGTAGAAGGCCTTCCTTCTTCCCATCTAGAGGAACCAGGCCCTACACGGGCAGCCACTGTCATGTGTCCAGCCAATCCTTGGTCCAATTATGTGGACTAGGGTAGCGAAGCCACACAACACAGATGTGGTTAATTACACAGAAGATACCATTTCCTCAGCAAGGAGGTGTGGGTGTGGCAGGCTCTTGGGGTCTCTAGGGCTGCCTGGAGTTAGTGCCCTGTGGCCGCCATGACAAAGCGTCACACACGGAATGGCTTCAGTACAACAGACATTATTCTCCTGCACAATACAGAAGGCTGGAAGTCTGAGATCAGGGTGTCACCAGAGCTGTGGTCCCCACAAAGGCACCAGAGGAGAGTCTTCTCTTGCCTCCTCTAGCTTCTGGTGGGCCCAGGCATCCCCCTGGATTGTGGTTGCTCCCCTCCTACCTCTGCCTCTGTCCTCACACAGTTTTCGTCTCCCCACGTTTCTCTAGGTCCTCTCCTCTTATTATAAGGACACCAGTTATTGGATTCAGGGTCCACCCTAAATCCAGGATGATTTCATCTCGAGGTCCTTAACATCTGCAAAGACCCAATTTCCTGATAAAGTCACCTCCTGGATTTCCAAGCAGATATAAATTTGGGGGGTGGGGGTACACTATTTAAACCATTTCAGCTTCTCTTCAGTACACTGTAGTGTCACAAAACACCCCCAAAGTGTACAATGGGCTCCAAGACAGCAGGAGTCATACTGTTGTTACTTCTTTGGGGTATGCCTTAGCACGTGCCAGGAGCTAACTAACTGCCTCCTGACTTACCCAGAATAGACTGGAAAAAAATTCTGAAAAAACAATATCATCTTTTTCAAATCCCTACCTGTTGCATGGTGCTATGCCTCCCTGTGACATCCTGCATTCATCATGGCTGCCTGGTAGCAAGATTCTGGGCCACCCACACCACAGAACACTGTCCACAGAGATGTGGCTCTGCAACTTGGCCCGATTTCTGAGCAGAGGCCTGACACCACAGCTTCTCCATCCTGGAGTCAACCGAGTGCAATCTCCGCAGACCTAACCCTGCCTTCTAGTGTGTTCCGGCCCATGAGCCAACTGGGTCCAAAGTCCAAAATCCATGCCAAGATTCTCTTCATGTTCCCTCTCAGTTGCCTGAGGAGGTAGAAGAGTCCTGTTCATGTTTGGCCTTGTTCACTGAGTGTTCTCTGGTGGGAAAACAAACCAAACCAAACCCCAGAATTCTGGTTTGGTTCTTAGTGATATAAAAACTATTTGGATTTGGTTCGAGGTTGAGCAAACTGGTGCAGTTTGTTCCGGTTTTTGGTTCATAGTTCAGGCCAAGTTGCTGATCCAGACAGAAAGAATGTCCCTGGAATGCCTCTTCCAACTAGGGCTCAACAGCTGACAGGGCTGGGTGTCCCGACGGAGGCTGCCTGCTCAGTAGACCCCCAGGGACTTCCATGCAGCTCCGAATGCAGGCCTCTGAGGTTCTGGGGAAAGGGCCTGGCAGCACATCTGGCCTGGTTCTTTGGAGCCTCGCCCAGAAGGTCATGGTAGCTTCCACAGACTGGGAGCAGAATGAGGGCCAGGCCGTGAAGCATGCCCTCAACCCGAAGGACCGGGACAGAGCAGGGGCAGCGTGGTGGTGGGTGTCACTGTGTAAATCTGTTCCAGTTTCCACATAAGCACAGCTCCAGTGATGATCTTAGTGAAGGAGGGTCAGGGAGCCACAGAGAACCCAAATATGGCTGAGTGGGAAACGATGGGGAGTGATGGGCCCTAGAGGAGCCAACTTGAACGCTTAAAGGCATTCAACTTCAAGCTGTTTGTAGCCCAGTGCTTGTTCTGTGAGGCTGGCGGGTCTAAGAGGATCACAAAAGAACATGCCTGCCTGCCAAGGAGAACACAGTTTCTGGGGGCTACGCCGCAGTTTCCCTCCCCAGCCAGGAAGCAAGGCAGGGTCAAGGACGAGGCATCAGGAGCGCTCGTCCCCAGGGAACAACTGCAGGGGACAGAGCAGCTGGGGGCATTGGGGACACCTGGCAGTGAATCACCAATCAAGAATTTTGAAAGGAAAACACATATTTCCACTCCATTCTCCCTCCCACGCTGACCACACATCAAAGGGGTCCTCGGATGCAGGGAACTAGTCAGCTGCGTTGACCAGGCCCCGAATGCTGGAAACTCAAGGGCTGGGACCAAAAGGCACGTCCCTGAGGGACTGTCCCAATTCTGCAATGTGGAAAGAGACACACCTCTGGCCACCACGCAGGGAGCTGACAAACACTGTCAAGGGAAACGGAAGGAAAGTTCTGAGATCTCTCATCCAAACACCTCAGTTTCTCAGGATTATTTTTTCTCTCCTTACCCTTTAAATAATCCACGAAAGGGCAACCTTATCAAAGGCACGTTGGGTTTTCCCTGACTTAGTTTGAAGCCATTTTTATTCTGCCTTGACTACATGGATAGCAAATACCGCCTGAGACACAATCCAGAAATATTTCCTGGTGCTGGCTGCCCTGACAGGATTAGACCGCTAGCTAGCACATGTGATTTCAGCTGGGTGTGCTTTGTGTTAAACTATGCTTGCTACGTGCTGGATTCAATTATAGGTTTTCTTACACTTACATCTTCATTAGTTCTACATTGCCGAGTAGACGGAATGTGCTGTCAGCTTCAAAAAAAAAAAAAAAAAAGTGTTATTTTTTTTTTCAAGGATTCAACACTGTCCAGTCCTATTAAAAAAAGAAAGGAAAAGAAAAATCTTGGCTCCAGCACACATTGCTAATGGGCATGGAATTGATTCACGAGTCTCCAACTTTGGTTGTATAAAAGTAATTACTGCAACCTCGAGTAATTGCTTCCATATTCAATATCCACAGAAGGCTGCACATGTTTAACATACACACACACACACACACACACACACATATTGAATTGGGAGAGAATAAAATGTAAATAAAAAAAAGAACCATCAGAGAACATTTAAACTACTCTTATATGTACCCCTAAAAAAAAAAACTTTAGCTGCGATAAAGATTCAGATGAAGCAGGGCCAGCAGAGACCAGAGTCCTGAAGACCCCAGCCCTCCAAAACTGGAGAGCAGGTAGTCTGGGCACGGGAAGTCATGAGCAGCAAGTTCTATGACAGCCTCGAAGGCCCACTTCCCAGACAGCAACCGTCAGCTCGAGGTGGCCCCTTCCTGCTCAGCAGCACAGCCTGCCCCAAGGTCCTGTAAAGCCTCTGCCTCGCCCCCAGTCTATGGAGCTTCATGTCCTATGTGTGACTCTGGAAGTCATAGGCCCCACTCTGTCCCCCAGGTGGGTCCCACAGGGCTAGATGGTATTGGCATGAGACGGCCCCTGTGGGGTGGGACAGAGCATTCCCATACAACCCCAGAAACTACTTCGGGGAGGAAAGGGATCCATGAGAAAGGTCTGCGGACCTGAAGGAACCTTTCTGAGCAAAGAGAGAGACATTCAGAGTTCGTACCTCAGGAAGGGAGTTAAAGGCAGGCCTTCCTGGTGATGTGGGGATGATGGAATTGATTTCGTGAATCGAAGTCCAAGGCTTGACATGGCTCTCTGTTAGTTTCATGCTTTGTTGGAGCCTGAGACCTCTTGGAGTTTGTCTTCTGTCATCTACAGAATTACCTTTCTATCCTGGCTTTGCTTCAGCCGCAATTGTGATAAGCCTGCCTCCCTCACATCTCTCTGTTGAGACCGTGATTGACAATGCCGGACAAAGAAAGACCGCCAGGCAGATGGGCCTCCGCCCACTCACCAAGAAGGTTGTTCAAGCAGGTGCTGCATGCCTACCTGCTCTGCCTTCTATTACACGGTTCCCCATCTCACCTGACAGGATAATTCCCGAGCTAGGGGTTGAGAGGAAGGAACAGCTTGGCAGTCAGGTCGCTAATAGCGTCTTCTTCTTGTCTGGGTTCACAAAGAGCCAGGCAGTGTGGTGTGGTGAAGTGACCCAGCGGACCACGCATGCAATGCTGTGGACCCTGGCCCAGGCTACTGCTGCAGATCCCTCACCGCAACTGGAGAGACTCCTGGCTTCTCTTCAGTGCTATCTCTGGCCAGCCTCTGTGGATCCTCAGCCTGGCAAGAGAGGCCCATTTTAAAAATCCTAGCAACCACGTGGGAACTGTCACACACCGCTTTGGATTTTGGGGTCTTGGTTGAAGTTCAAACCATGTAATTTTTTTTGTTGGCCTCTGTTTGTCCTCTTTCTCACCTTGGACTTGGTTCCGCAAAGTCTGTCTTCCAGAAGGGTGTCAGGGCCCAACAGGCCTCAGAGGCATTTTCTTGATATATAACCCATAAGGAGTAGCAGGAGAAGCCGGAGAACCTCCTCCATCAGGAGGTTCAGCTCAAGGTCATGAAACATTTTTAAATAAGAGAATGAAAAAAATTTACTGTTTGAAATAAATAGCTGGAAATCCAGCCAACACATAATCAAGATGTATTTGGTCATTTGAAAAAAGACAATGTGGCTAATTGAACAACAACAACATCATCATCATCATCAACATAAAAGACTTTAAAGAAAGAAAGAAGACAATGTGAGCTTTGGGATGCTCCGGAGGTATAAAAGATTTAAATTCAGAGAACCTAGAACCAGTACAGCTCCAGTGTTGCGGAGACCTGGCAGGGGGCTGGGGGAGGGGTGGTGACAGCAACGCTTCTCCCCAGGGTGGCCCAGGGCTCTTCACTCTCCCCGAAGAGTGCTTGAGCTGCCACATGTTCCCCTTTCACAGACTAACAGCAGTTATGATTAGAAAAGGGTTTTGCTGCCAACTTGAAAATATATAGACCAGCAGCCCTAGAAAATGAATTTCAGCTCCTCGTCCTGCTGGCTGAGGGGCAGCGGCTCATTTGGGATATACAGACAGAAGATATGGGGTGAGAAGTTAGAAGAGAAATCTGTCATCAGTGCCCTACACGAGGGTAAAAGGACTGTCTGAAGACAAATTCTTCCAGAGTTCTGGCCTTGGTTTCCTTTTCTATAAAATGCTAGAGGCCTTGGGCAGTTGTGAGCATTTAGCAAAATAACAAAGCAAGTGTTAGCACTGCTGGCAGAGGGGAGAGGAGAGAAAGGAGGACAGACAGACAGAAGATGTTGCCTCTTCACCCACAAACCAACTCACGGAAAAGGCAGGGTCAGAATAATTTTCTTCATTCAAAAAATATTGACGGTTCTGAACAGTGTGCTAAGTGCCCAGGTTCTTACATCAGTGAATAAAGGAGATGAAGTACCTGATCGAACTAGGCCTGCAGCTTTATAATCCCGGACACGGGAGCCACCGAGCCAATAAGTACTTGTAGCATTTCAGCCAGTTTGAGCTGGGTCTTTTGTTACTTTCAAAGCAAAGAATTCTAACTGCTACTATCATCCGCTAGACATGGCGACCCCTGACCAAACCCTGGGTCTAGTCACATTTCACTCCACATTCAAATTAAGGAGGAACACTGAAGACAAAAATGCTTATGTCTCTATGCCTCTGTCTGGAAAACCAGCCACCTCTGGGTGGCACACAGCTCTTATAAATAACCAGGAAGGAGATTCAGGCTCAAAAAAGAATTTTAACAATTTCTAAAAGAAAGAGAAAAAGAGAAAGAAAGAAAGAGAGAGAGAGAGAGAGAGAGGGAGGTAAGGAGGGAGGGAGGGAGAGGGAGGGAGGGAGAAAGGGAGGAAGCAAGAAGGAAGAAAGATAAAAAGAAAAGAAAAAAGGAGAAGAATTCCACAGGAAATTGAAAGGGAATTTGGGAGATGGAATGTAGCAAGTTTCACTGGACCATGGCCAGAAGAACTAGCCAGAACAAGCCTTCCCTTATTAAAAGGGAAAGCCCGAGGGTTCCAGAGTATTAAGACCTTCCCAGAGTCTCTCACTGGAAATACATTTAATGAATGGTACTTCTGGGTACAGTTTATATATACCAGTAAGCATTTTTTGTTCATTTTGTGTCCCCTGAAGCTCACCTAGGAAAGATAATGCTCTGAACTTTCAGGATCTCCAATTTTTTTTTGTTTGTTTTTTGTTTTTTGCTTTTTTACAAAGCCCGTGTTTTGTTCCCTACTTTGTCAGCTTTGTGAAATAAAGCCCAGTTGTCCTGAAGGCTGATGGACTTTGCCCCCTAACTGAGGATAAGGGCTGAGGATGATGACACAAATGTTCTCAGAAAGATTTGTAACAGCAACACACTCGCTCCTTTCCTTCTAGAAAGTAATCGATCAGCCTTTCAACAAGCCCTTCTAGTGCTATAAGTTGCCATGGACATTCTGGCTATTTCTGCCTCACCAGCACCTGTCTTCCATCTTCCATTAACAACAACCGATTTTTCTCGGGGAGCCAACTTTCCTCCACTCTCAGGGCTGATGGTGCGGTTAGGTCTGACCCCGTCATGGCTGCAGGACAGGAGGGACAGGTGACCCAGACCCAGACAATCAGAGCATAACACCCTCCTGGTCACATGTTAATTGGTTTAAGGATGGTCATACAGCTCAAACCAGGCCAGTGGGAATCAGTCCAAAAACACATGTCGAAATTTGGGGGAAAAACACTGTTCTTTCCCACTGAGGTTGTTTAGCTAACAGGAGGCAAGTCCAGAGGACCTTGGTGCTAATGGGAAGACAGCAGAACTGAGAGACAGGGATAGAATCTTGATGACACATTTGGACCCCCAGATCCAATTATGCCTGAAGGCAGCCTCTATCTATGGGAGCTTGAAGATATTTGAGCCAAAAGTTTTCCTTTTTTTTTTTTTTTCCTTTTGCTTAAACCAGTTCATGTTCAACCAATCCTGGCTAATTTGTAAGTAAAGACTACCTAGGTATTCCCTACCTAACCTATCCCTGAACATAGCACACTCAATCATGGCAGTTCAGAAATTAGCTGGGGCCCTACCGTCTACCCTTTCCAAACGCTGCTTATCTTTAAAAGGATTCAGTATTAAGGAGGGCACATATTGCATGGAGCATTGGGTATGGTGCAAAAACAATGAATCTTGGAACACTGAAAAAATAAAATAAAATTTGATAAATGAATGAATGAGTGAGTGAATGAATGAATGGATTCAGCATTCACAATACTGCCCTTCCTTCCATCCTCTCTTCTCACTATGAGCTCCAGTCATTCTTCAAGCTGTGCCTGCAGACCTCCCTCCTCTCCATTATCCCCATGGATCTTTAAATCTGGTGTAATCACTGTGGCCCAAGATCTTTTTTTAGAGGAACCCAAACTCCAGTTGCTATACATAATGTTCTCATGGTGGTAGATGAGAAAGCAAGAATGGGAGTCCTGATCAACATGGCCTTACCTGGGGCTTTAGATTAAGGCTCCGCTTGGCTTCAGATTAGTTAGGAAGTGCTCAGAAAAGAAACAGCTCAAGCCCCCTGGGAAAAAAATCCACAGGCATCTGTCATAAGAGTTTTTGAATCCTTCCCAGACAGCTCCCTGGGTCTTACAGTAATTGCTGGGTGCTTTTCACAGAATCTCATGATCACGTTTCTATGGTCTTTTCTGGAAAGGCCACTGAAGACCCCATTACCCTGCACCAGATAAGTGCACAGCAAAGGCCAAGTGGTGGCTACAGGAGGCCCTCAAACTACGTGGTGTTCACAGGTACACAGCAAAAGGCCAGCGTCTGGCTCTGAATACCAACCATCACCTTCCAGAGCTACAGGCCAGGCTTCCATTGAAGCTCAGAGTACATTGGCTACCTTCTTGCTCTAAGGGAATCAGCAGTCAGCTGAATAATGGCCCTAAGTGCTGAGATCCAAGGATGTCCCTGTCCTCATTCCTAGGACCTATGACTGTGACCTTGGAACAAGGGGCCCTACAGATGTGACGAAGTTCAAGATCTTGAGATGGGGAGGTGACCCTGTAGCCTCCCTATAAGAGGGGCACAAGGAGGGTCAGAGTCAGAGAAGAAGGCCATGTGACGACAGACCAGAGGCCGGGGTGCTGCACTCTAAAGCCGGGGCCGTGCTCAGCAGCCACACCATGCAAGTGGCCTCTGCAGGTGGGAGCCCCAAGAATATGGATTCTCCTCTACGGCCTCCAGAAGGCCAGTGTCTTGCCTGACTTCTGACTTCTGGTCTCTGGAACTGTAAAAAAAAATAAAGGTAAACCTGTGCTGTTTTGAGCCATTACCTTTTAAGCCACCACCTTTGTGGTACCAGGAAACTCATGTAATTTGCAGTTACTGTCCTCGATTTTGCAATAACTGCATCCAGATGCCAGCAGTAGCTCCCTGTGCTTGGCCCAAGCCTGGCTCTGGTTCTCGTGGCTGGGACAATGCTACCAGTATACGACGATGTCCCCATCTCACAGCTCCCAGACATCCCGGCCCTTCCCCTCTTCTAGACAGAACTCCTGAGCTCAGGCTCAGAGCCCTGCTGATCAAAGAGAGCCAGCAGGAGCCTCTGAAGAGCATGGGGGCGATCGTTCCTCCACCAGTCACCAACTCGGCTGTAACTAGATGGGATGGGATACCTCCCACTGGCACCTTCCCCTGCAGAGGCACTGTATAGAGAAAAGATGGCCGCTGCTTCACAGACGACGCACATCAAAGATGTACTGACTGAATGAAGGAAAGCTATGTGTACTACTTTCCCAACGAATCACCACAAACTTAGTTTCTTAGGAAGAAAAACAAACAGAAGTTCATTGTGTTACCATTACAGAAGCCAAGAGTCTGAAAACTGTCTCACTGGCTCAAGTCAAGATGTCGGCGGGGCTGGGTTCTTTTGGAACCAATGAGAGAAGTGTCAAAACACAGAAACAAGAGAATGTTGTCACTGCAAAATCAGGGATAGTAACTGCAAATTATATAAAAACCCACAGAAGAGAAGAATGCATTTTCAATGGGGAGTTCTCTCTGGGAGAAGCCAAGCTTGTTTCTTTGGGCCCTTTCTCTCCTTTGTGTTAATTATGCATTGGTAAAAATTCTAGTGATCTCCACTCAAGGCAATACACTCATGTGTCCCCTTCCCTCCACTGGACCCTCAGCTGGGACTTATTAAATTCTACCTACATTCATGCCTGAGAGCCAGGTGGGACAGCTGTAGGCAGTCCTCACTGGCTTTTACCCAACCTAGAAAGTAGCCAAGTGCCTAGAGCTGCCCTCTCCTCCCACTGTCTGGCCTTATGACCAACAGAATAGAATGCTGACCAAACAAAGGCATAGGAAAATGGTGCCCCTAGGGCACGGCCGTTAATATGTCAACAGACTGCTCTCTGTCAAGATACTCTCCTGGGCACAAACTCCAACACAAAACCTCAAGATACAACTCCTCTTTCTCTCTAAATTCTCTCTAAACTCCTCTTTTCTCTCTAAATTTCTCTCTCCTCTTTCTCTGCTAAATTAACAGCAGCACTGGAAGAGAGATCCTGTCTTGTCATCATCCTCACAGAGGCAACCATTCATTAAACAAATGATACGTGCCACTCTGCAGAGAGGTGAAGAAATTCAGCCCAGTTCATTTACTTGAACTTGTGTTCTTTCCAACAACCGCTATTCATACATATAGTTGCCATGTCCACCTATGATGGGATGTTTCCACAAAACTACTAACTGGTAACGGTTTTGTTCTTCTCCTGCCATTTCGCATTACCCCAGGATAATTCCCCCATTCATGCAGCAGCCAGGGTGTTCTGTATCTTCTACCCTAAGGAAGAGATGACACGCAATGGGAATCTTTTCCTGCCTTGGTTTCAAAAGCATACTGCCTTCAAGGCCCATAAAGGGCCTATTTGCAAAGGCAACATGATTGACTTAGGAAAAGTTGGGATTATGAACAGCAAGGCTTCCCATCATGCCCAGGTCAAGGTTTCCCAGCCAGACTCAGAGAAAAGCAACAGAAGTGAGGCAAAGGATGAAAGGGACCCCTGTCTCTTGCCCCTGGACATGGCCCAAGGACACTGGAGAGGATGACAGAGGCCCCACGCAGTTTTTCCCCAGCTTCAGTTATTGATGAATCAAATGTCATGTACTTTTGCTGTCACTTTTCACCTATAGCAGCATTTGCTTGCTTTTTCTCTGTAAATCAACTTTAAAATAACTCTTCGATCAGTTAAGCATCTGACCCCTGATCTCAGCTCACTCAGGTCTTGATCTTAGGATTTTAAGTTCGAGCCCCACACTGTGCAGACACTGCGGAGCCTACTTAAAAAAAATAAGATAAAATAAAATAATTCTTTTTAAAACATAGCTTCCTCCTAAGCAATGATATTTTTAAACTCAGAGACTTGGGACGCCTGGGCGGCTCAGTCATTTGGGCATCTGCTTTAAACTCAGGTCATGATTCCAGGGTTCTGGGATCAGGTCCTACGCAGGCTCCCTGCTCAGCAAGCAGACTGTTTCTCCCACTCCCTCTGCCCCTCCCCCTGCTTGTTCTAACAATAAATAATCTTTAAAAAAATAAAATAAAATCAGAGATGTGCTGATGTGCTAGTTACATTTTTCTAGTAGTTATGAAAAAAAAAACAATTAACATTTTTTAAAAATGCTTGTGTGTTACCTAAATGCTTGCCCCACCTAGGGAAATGCTATGTTACCATCGCCACTCCCAGACTGAAGTCCTAGGGAAGAGGGTGCACAATTAGGAGGGAGAGCTGTTTACCATGCCCTGGGCAACCACCTGGAAACTACAGGCTGGGGAGGGGTATGTGCTGAAAATTCCTGGAAGACTAAAACGGACGGCCCTAGATTCAGTCACAGTATTCACCCAAAGCTCTGTATGACCAACAGTGTGTGACTAGCTGGAAAGTAAATACCTTCTGAAAATTCCTTGGTACCTGTATGTGTTTACTGCCGTGAGAACACCCTGACCTTTGATTCTCATAGACAGCAAATGACCTGAGCTGTGGCTCCCTTCTGGAAAATAATAAGGATGTGCCCCATGAGCTATTTGGTCTTTGCTCTGTCTACAAACCCACATGCCCGCAGGGGCCAGGCAGACAGTGAGTCAAATGAGCCAGTGTGAGGATGAGCAACGCAACAGGATGAGGAATGGCCACTGCCGCTTGGCCTCAGGAAGTGAGAGACAGGAGAGAACGGTGGGGACTGTGGAGAACTAGGAACCAAGCCTCAGCTGCCTCCAAGCCAGCCAGCTGCTTCATGCCTAAACAGAGAACTGTTCTGCCCTTGTGTTCAAATTTTTTAAGGCAAGCTGGAAAAAGATGTTGTTACATACATCCTCTCAATTTTTAAGTGTTGACAATCTAAGTTAAAAGAAGAAAACTCTCTAGCAAATACCATGTGGACAAATTTGGCCCAAGGGCATCCAGTTGTAGCCTCTGTGTTTGAATCATGAAGACGGGGACCAAAGTTTACTTCTCTCTGGAGATAAAACTTCACACATCTGGGTCGTCTGGGTGATTCAGTCAGTTAAGCATCTGCCATCTGCTCAGGTCATGATTTTGAACGTGGCTTCAAGCCCTATGTCAGGCTCCCTGCTCAGCAGGGAGTCTGCTTCTCCCGCTCCCTCTGCCCCCCCCCCCCCCTTCGTGCTCACACTCTCTCTCTAATGAATAAATCTTTAAAGAAAAAAACCAAAACCAAGCCAAAACAAAAAAACTCTTCACACATCTGATCTCACAGGCCCAAAGGCCCACCTAAGGAGAGCCTGGTTATCCCCAGGGTGCTGACTCCAAAACCAAGGGTCTTTCCACTAGATTGTACATCTCCCTATCACGTGACCAGCAAATGATGTCATTATGTCTGCAACCAGCCTCCCACCCCATCCCCACCCTGTCCCCTGCGGTTTAACACTGTGCCCAAATCAAACTTCCCAGAAAGTGATGATGACATATACTTAGGGATAAGCATAGCCACTACTTCACAGCCTACGAATTCAGTGCAGGTGAAAGCTCTGTGGGGTCACAGGGAACATCCCAGCACATGAAGCCACACAGGCCTGCATCAGACCCACGCTGCAAGAGCTCCCCACGCTGAGCCCCAGCATCACTGCCATGATGGGTACCCCGCTGAGCTGCAGTGAGGTCTGAATGAAAGAACATGAAGGCGAGCTCTTCAGAAACTGGAAGAACCTCACAGTGGCTGGCTTAGACAACCAGCTAAGTAAAACAGAACTGAGAACTGAGAACAAATTATTTAACTATGTTGGGAGCAACAAAGTCAGTATCTCTGGGTTTGGGTGGACAAGGCCAGGCTGCAGCACAGAAAGTGGCTCTGGGCCCCCTTGACCAAGGGTTGGAGGGAGGAGGAGGAAATCAAGAGTCTGCCTCCCTTGCCTGGAGGTCGAGAGATCACACTGGATGGGAATCAGGTGGGGCAACAATTCTTGCTGAAGAAAAAAGGAGCCTAGGCCTCCAGCTTCCAAATGGGAATACAGAGTGGTCACCTGGGCACCATTAATTAATTAACTGTTCAGTAAGGAAGTGTGGGAATCCACAACGAAAATAGAAATGATATTTTAAGAAATTATTGTCTACAAACAGTGCACTTGAGATGTGTGCATTTTACTGTGTGTTCAGAAAAAAAGCTACAAGCAAATAGTGAACTCTAATAATACACATGCTAAAGTATACTGATGGTGTGTATCAATGGCTGCAACTTATTCTGAAATGCACCCCCAAAATTCCAGATGGACAGATGTAGAGAGGAAGGGCTGAATGGACAGAAGCATGATAAAACCATGCACTGTCAAATACTAATGCATGTAATTTTTTTAAAACTGTAAAAAATTAAAATAAAAATAATTATTTTTTTTAAAGATTTTATTTATTTATTTGTCAGAGAGAGAGAGCGCAAGAGCGAGCACAGGCAGACAGAGTGGCAGGCAGAGGCAGAGGGAGAAGCAGGCTCCCTGCCGAGCAAGGAGCCCGATGTGGGACTCGATCCCAGGA